>APFE030503479.1:12526-25415 GCA_000404065.3 Pinus taeda | reverse complement strand
TGGACCAGCGCGGAAAACACGTGTGCTTCCGCGCTGGCAGCGCAACAGTTACATTATCCTCCGCCAGTCAGCACGGTTATTTAATAGACAGACGCGATGATTCAATTAACTTAGGCAAAGAGGGTTTTTAGCCATTTTAGGGAGCATAAGTGAGGTGAATGTGGTTTTATGACACAGTAGGGAGACTGACATGATGGCAGTGACATTTTATTGTGTAACAGATGCCCCCTAAAGCATGAAGCCCGAGAGAGTGGGAGGGGTGAAATGCTTTACAAGACTGCTGGACCGGAGCACCACCAGGGAGAACCTGCAGGCAGATACAACTGATATTTCAATTACATGTAGTCTAGGCATGGGCGCAGCCATCCAAAAGACATATGAAGAAAGGTCTGTGGCATGGACGCAGCCACCCAGCTGAAGAGACCATAATGATAAGAGGTATGGTCGCTGCCATCCTTAAGAAGACTCAGGTATGGTCGCAACCATCCATCGATGAGTCATGTAATGATGTCCCACAAAATCACAACCTGGTCCACAATGGACTAGAACCAGGGTCTTGCGCTCCATCCAAACCCGAACAAAGTACAAGTTCAAACATGTGAATATATGTGTCGAATTCGAACATGCTTGAACATCGTCTGATTACCAGCCAATGATGGAAGTTGTTAACAGACGCGAGAGGGGCCACCAATGATGACGATGGTCCTCAAGGTACTATAGGTACAATCCACGGCATGTGAATAAATGAGCCGGTGTCGAACACCTGCGGAATCATCTGATCGGAGGCCAATGATGAAAACCTCACGTCGAACACGAAGAACCTGCCATTGAGGCATGCAGGCCCCAAGGCACCTGAAGGGAGTCTCTAAGTCACTCCTGGATAATCAGCTGAAGTCGACAGGAAGTGACCTTAATCGAAGGTGGGCCATAATGTTTCCCACATCATCGACACGAGACGGAAGGACAAGATGTTTTGTGTGAAATATCACAGGGAGGTTATACTTGCAAAGGCCAACTTCTCTTGAACATATCGGCAGCACAACAACGAACTTGGCAGTATTTGACATCAAATGATCAGAGGTCATAATGAAAGGAAATGAGCAGATGAGAGGCCAAACAGGATAACCCAAACCCACGGAGGCAAAAGTAAAACAAGATGAGATGTCCCCACCCAGACACGAGTGCAAACAGTGCCATGTTCAAGAGCGACATACTGCCGATGACGACGATTACGGTCCCTTTATTTCCCCCACCATTTCTGGCGAGTACCCCGATTATTTTTGGATGGCAAGCTTGACGGGGATAGCATATGCTTGGAGGGTGTCATTTCGACGAAGCCCGATGTCATTCAATTTTAACGAGCCTGACAAAGGAAGAACTCCGCGTCTTTTCATGTTTAGAGAGTTTGAAAAGATAGGTGAAAAGGAAACTCCAAGGGGGTGCTTTTTCGTAAAGTTGTGTCTCTCGAGCCCGAAAAAGTATAAAACAATGCTCGAAAGAACCGCCCGATCATTATGACCGAGGAGTACTTTTCGTAAGTAGTGACATCGATCCGAAAAAGTAAAAAAGCGATTGATGTCACGTCATTTCGTTTCCATTAACGAACCTGAAATGACAAAGGTCCAACAATCTTTTCATTTTTAAACGGTCGGAAAAGGGTTTAAAGATGACCGCCTCTCATTTACGTTTAACGAGTCGAGAGGAATAACTCGGCAATCTTTTCATCTTTAAACGGTCAGAAAAGAGCTGAAAGAATACCTCCATTTTTATTCTCTTTAGCGAGTCAAAAAGGGAAAAAATACTCGGCAATCTTTCATATTTTACGAGTCAGAAAAGAGCTTAAAGATGACTCGTCCTAGAGGAGCGAGTGGTATAAAGGGTAGCAACTGGTTCCGGCAATGGTGGAACTGCTCAAAACATGTGATGGTCAAGAGGATGGCTAACAAAACCACTCATCGTTGCGGTTCCTCAGGAAAGGATAAACAACCAAGTGAGAGCATATGATCGGCAAAAGAGATGGTAGCAATGGAATGAAACAACCAAGGCTCATCTAGCAGAATTCAGCGGATAAAAATGGCAATCACGGGATGTAAATCGGGTATGGGTTCATTTTTACACAAGCTTGAACCATGGAGAACTTTGCTTGGATTCGGTTTCATGTTTACACAAGCTTGAAACAAAAAACTATGCTTGTTATAAGTTCGCATGCCCCCAGCATAATGACGCAAAACGAGGTACATGCCCCTCAAGCTTCATTACATTCAAAAAATTGGATGGAATGAAGGTTCACTTTCGAGGTCTTGGAAAGAATCGACTTGTATTTTACGAGATCTTAATCAAAAGACTTGATTTGGAAAGGGAGTTGTTTCATTTTTTAATGAGGTTGACACAGTAAAAGAACTATCCTCATAACCCTTGTTTCATTTTTTAACGAGCTTGACACAAGAGCAGGAACTATGCTCGAACCAAACCCAGTTTCATTTTTTAAGGAGCTTGACATAGGAAAGTGAACTATGCTCCGAGATCTATGGTTCATTTTTTAACGAGGTTGACACAGGAACAAACTATCCTCGGACCAAACCCAGTTTCATTTTTTAAGGAGCTTGACATAGGAAAGTGAACTATGCTCCGAACGAACTTCATCATAATGAACAAGAAGTCGTTGCTTCCAAGAGTGCTACTCCGAATGGAAGGATAACATCTTGGAAGTCAGAACCCAATGCCCTCAGGACACTATGCACGATGGCATCATCACTGGATATAGGCACGGGATAAGAGCCACGTAGTTGACCTGCGGTGGGGCAGATACAACCGGTGGATCCATCAAGTGGAGGAGATAGCATTCCACCTCCAGTCGGGCACATGGTTCCTTGGAGTTGGGCACCTAAAGATGGATGATCTTGAGCAAGCCATAATTATGGTGAATGGAGAGGAATTTCGGCCACTAGCAGGTTCCAAATTTTTGCCTTCCATTTGATCTCTGCCATGTCATCATGACCATCGATCCCATGGATCCAAAAGCTACCAAACTTCTAGGTTTGCCATCGATATGTTCAAGAGTTTTCCTTCTGTAGTTACACTTACCCGTCCCAGGAGAATTCACTCTAGTTGTTGGTTCTCGGCGCTCCACCCTCAGATGGAAAGAAAGTGATCTGACTGGGGTACTCCTTCTCGTGCTGGGTAAAATAGATAGGGGGCCAGCTTGTAAGATTTTATGAGCCCTGTTAGTCGGTTGCTGTAATCAATCTCTTTCCTGCTAGTCTATATCATCTAAAATCATTTTGCATCCTCTCGTCTCACATCAATGATGTGGGATTCATTATGGCCCTCCTTCGACATAATCGCTTTCCATCGACTTCAACTCATTATCCGGGAAGTTGACCGAGAGACTCCCTTCCAGTACCTTAGAGCTTGCATGCCCTAATGGCAAGTTCTTCACACTCGACAACAAGTTCACATCATTGGCTTTCAATCGAGTGATTTCACAGGTGTTCGACTTCAGTTCCTATATTCACATTCCGTGAATTGTGCTGATAATACCTTGAGGGCCATCATCATTATTGGTGTTTTCTCTCGCGCTTGTTAACAATTTACATCATTGACTGGCAATCAAGTGACTTTCTAGCATGTTTGACGTCAACACATCCATTCGCATGCTAGGATCTGTACTTTGATCGGGTCGTGTTGGAGCGCAAGACCCTGGACTTAGATCACAGATCATAAAAAGTTCAGGTTGCGAAGTGGTGTGACATGATTATGATGATATAAATTTTTCTTTTAGATGGATGGCTGCGACTAGACCATGAGTTATCATATGTGATTCTTCTTATTATTAGATGGCTACAACCATACCTTGTCTTCATTATGATCCTCTTTGACAGATGGCTACGCCCATACTTGGATCCATTTACATGATCATTCTCTTGATGGCTGCGTCCATGCCACGATTCATGTATCATTTGATAGAGATCTCAGTTTATGTATATGTATATATATTTGCTTGTAGGTTTTCCGACGACAGACCTGTTTCCTACACTGATTTATAAAGCATTTCATCCCTCACTCTCGCTCAACCTTCACACTTTAGGGGGCATCTGTTACAAAAAAATTTGTTATTGTCCCTATACTCCCCGTTCTTTGATCCTGGAGGAACTCTACAGTGAACCCCACATGCTTTTCCTTCATGGAGAAACTCCCATTATGTCCCTCTTCATGAGCAGATCATTTCCCTTTTGCACCATTTCCCCTGAAACTTTTGTTTTGACCAGTTTACAAGACCGGTGCTAATGGCCTTTGTCTCCCCTGCGTTGATGTGAAGATATTAGCACTACTCCTTGCACCGACCGGAGCAATTGAGCTGTGTTTCAGTCACGTCGGTCCTGTTATGTAAAGTTTTTTAAATTAGAGCCCAAGCTTCGAGCTTTAGAAGCTCCGTAACAAAATTCTGGTAAATGGTTTGGCCAAATGGAGTCGAGGATGACAATTTGGGCTCCTTTCCCCTATAATGATGGAACTACCTCAAGGGATAAGTCCTTCTCTCATAAGAAGAGGATCCATCTCCCATCCATATTTCCTATATAAACCTCCCTTCTTCTCAAGCACAAACTAGTGTGAATGTTAGATTCGCATTTGATAGTTTTGGCAGAGTTATTGTTGAGTGTTGATACTATTTTGGAGTAGAAAAGCAAGCTATTACTAGTTGTAGCTACTTAGTTGTGTGAGGGAGAAGTGTGATTTGGTTTGGAGTGAAGCCCAAAGGGAAGAGCCTTTAAACTATTATTGTTTGAAGCCATCATGGAATGCTAGCAGAAGTGTGTGGGAACCTGGTCTTGTCAGAGGAAGACTGCAGCGTTAAGCCGAATGGTTGTAATCTCTCTTTGATATTAATATATGCAACTATCGATTGATTTCCTACATGTTTTTTAATATTACATATCCATGTCTTGATGCTTCTTGACTCATTAAGTAGGTTGAATTTCAATTTGCCTATTATTATGTTTGTGTGTTGTTGTTTACTTGTTTCAGGAACTTGAAGAAGGAAGCGAGAGATTGCTACAGTGAGCAAGCGAAGACTTCATCAAATAGGATAAGCGACCAAGACGTAAGCCCTCTTGATTGATTATAACCTAAGAAAATATTCCATAGAATATATTTGTTGTAGTTAGACCCATTATCGGGCTAGAGGAATTCATTCGTGTCTGCACCTATAATTTTACTTCACCACGTGCTCCCAGGAATTGCACAATCCCTTTGGGACAACCAACCCAGCAACTAGAAAAAAATACACAAATCTATCCAGGAAGCCCATTGGGCTCAAAAATTGCGCAATACAGTTAGACAAGCTTCCTTGAGAAAATTGTGAGCTCTGACCCAGGACAACTACTCAGCTCATAAATTGTGAGATATAGTCAGACAAGCTTCCTTGAGAAAATTGTGAGGTCTGACCCAGGGCATCTTCTTAGCCTCGAAATTTCGTAATCCTTGTAGAAAGTCACTTGTTGCTCTCAGAAATTGTGCAATCCCTATGGGACAACCATCTCTTCTCAGCCTAGAAACTGTGCAAATTTTCATCCCAGGCTCGTAGACAGATGCATGTGCCTTCAGGTTGACCGGTTCCCTCTAGGATCAAGAAAAATTGATTTGCATGCATGGAATACTTCTCCCAAGGTAGCATACAAAGGCATCCCTTGATTCGTGGATCTATCTTCAGTATTTGGAGGTTACATGCAAGGATCATTTCATAAACCTCCTGCCAAGTGTCGCTTTTCCTAGATTTGCGGCATGCACGTCACAACCTTGATTTTTTCAAAACTCATCAACCTGACACTACATAGCTCATTCCTCACATTGACCTTACAACTCTGATATCACACATTATATCTACGAGTCTTAGGCACATTCAACTCAATTGTTTCGTGGTAAGCTCGCTTTTCATGTCTCATGCTGTGTTTCTGTCACTTTTTGTGTTTCACTTCGTGTGAGTGTTGTCTGCTTGATTTCATTGACTTATGTCTATCGTTTTGATGTATGTTATCTTGTAGAAGCATCATTTCAATTTTCATTTGCATCTCGCCGCTATCGCATGCATGACATTGTTTTTGCACGGACGGTCATCGTTGCGGCAACTCGCGTCACACACATGCATGCTTTCCCGTTTTCTAAATCCAGCACTTATTGTTTGCATGTATGATCATTCACTTTTGTTTTCACTCATCTCATCATGCATTCAAACTTCTCATGTTTTCAGTCAACTATCAGCCGGTCTGGGCTTTCTTGGCCCAGACTATGCCTAGCCCAGCTAGCACTGCGCATTTCCGGAGGCGAAGGCTCTACTTTCCATCAAGAAATTATGCAAGTCCGGCCTAGCACTGACCTCCAGGCTTGCATTGCGCAATTCTTAGAGGCAGTGTATTGCTGGCCCCAGAAACTGCGCAATGCAGTTTGCTGGTTGCATGTCACTACTGACTGAAATTGCACATTCTGCAGTTTTAGTCCTCTGCAGGCCAAGATGGACTATGCATTGCACAATTCCAGTAGTTAGTCAACATCTAGACAACTCAGACTGTTCCTTGCACAGTTTGGGTAGTTAGTCTCCTGACCTCCCGATGAAAATTGTGCAACCTTCACGATTAATCACACATGTATGTTGCAAGTCAGTCCTCAAGTTTGTTTTGGTTTTCGACTGATGTATTGCTTTCCATGTGTTTCTATGTCTCCAGGAATCACAGGTGTTCGTCTGTCTCTCAACAGCACAAGTACAATGGCCTTTAGGAGAGCAGAGTCTAAGGACACCGTTGAAAGCACAACGGGGGTTGCAGCCAAGCAAGTGTCTATGAGATTTCCTACCTATGAAGACATCAAGTTGTTCGTAGACAAAGACATCAAGATAAGATGGAAGCAACATCACAACGAGCAACACCATCAACAGAAGTAGAAGGAAACACACCTGCATGTGGTGAGTGCAAGAGGAAGAATGTTGACATCATAAAGGTGAAGCAAAGTTGCAAGTTCAAAGTAGATCCACTCATGTCGAAAGCACCTTTGGAGATTGAGGCTACGAGGTGACGGTGTGACAAGATGAAGATGGTGTGATGGTAAAGAGAGAAACAAAGAAGGGGTTGCATGTGGTGAAGGGGCAACTCAAAGAAGAGTAAGAGCTGCACATATGAGAGAATGAGTTGCAGTAGGAACAGGTACAATAGGGGGTGCAAAATACACAGACGGATGAAACCGCGCCCACACAAGTTATAGATCCATCCAACAGCTGGTACGGAGCAGATAAGGTGAGGAGTGTTGTTGATCGCATGCAAGGGAATTCAACAACATGTCATTGTGCGCATGCATGCGATCCCACCCATTTGGCGCAATCACCAAGGTGAAGACAAGAAGCAAGTCCAACTGGGGCTAAACGTGCAGTTTGATAGTTGATGCGCATGACCACCAACACACACTTGAAGATCAGCACATACACTATGCATCAATGTGTTTCTGATTCGACCACACCCAAAATGATCATGCATCATGGTAGACTAGCAAGTTTTTAGATTTGATGTCGTCTCGTCATGAGTGATTGCAGATACAGGTACAAAAACAAACATGGTGCAATGACGGATGGGATGAACGAAGGGAGCACATGTAGAAGGACAGGTTCACCAATAGAGAAAAAGATGATGCATGCAAAGAGATGTGCCCACAAACGGAGAAAACATCCAAGATGTGTTCACAGATGCACGGATGGATAGGAATGCACCTTTCATGAATGGATGAACCTGTCAAGCTTACTAACATACAACCAAGGAGCAATGTGTGAATGCAACATCAAGTGAACCAATGACCATCGAAGACTTCGCGCACTTTTCCATGCAGAGTTGAAGTTGTGACACACCATGAGGACATCCATCATCCAACAGCATTGGAGCTCGACATGCACACCAGCAACAACACGAATGTACCAGCATTATCATTTTGAGTCATGTCATGAGTCATGTCGTCCACATCTCTACTATGGGCCATATTGTCAATCAATGTAATGTAATGTAGAAGTCCAAGAGACCTACTTGTTGTATGAAGAGTCATGTAAAGTTGTAAATTCATGGAATTCAAATAGTCATGAGGGTAGTTGAACAATCACAAGGGTCAGTTTCACCCTTGGCTATAAATACGCCCTCATTTGTACATGCAAAGGACTTTTTGACCTCAACTCCTCCCACATAGCCTTGAGAGTCTGTAATCTTTTCCTTGAGGAGTAAGTAGTGGCTCCAACATCCCACATGTGGGGTTAGTGATGTATGGTGTAACTATGTGTCTTAGAATTTTCACTTAATTCAGAAGCCTGCTTACAGGCCAACACATTTTCACACATGTATTGTAACTGTTGTAAGACTAATATTTAACACTTGTAATGCATGTTTCTTTAACCTATGTTTAACACTTGAACTAATTCACTTGTTGTAATACATATATGTTAATGAAAATGTGTTGTATATGTTGTTAATGTTGTCTCGCCCATGTAGACTATTCTCTCGGACATCAAACAAACCTTCACATAAAACTTTCTATAACAACCATTGTATTCGCATAGACTATTCCACTGAGTGTTACACGTGTCATCTTCCTTTGTGTGTTGTGACTTCCATATTCGTGTCGACCATTCCACCGGAAGCTGTGCACATCCTGTTGTGTTGTGTGTTCCTAGTAGAGTTGGGACTTCTCCCAGCCGACTTGGGACTCACTCCCACCCTCTCCCTCTACGGTGAAAGAACCATTGACATAAGAGACACTTACAATCACCAAGCATGCAAACCTCACCTTTTGAAAGACAAAGCCAACCACTATCCTATGCTAACAAGCAAGATTTGAGGCAAATATTTAAGATAATGGAAATTGGGCCATCATACCAGATGGGACTCCTGCATCAAATGGTGTGAGGTCTAGTTGGGACTTTGTACCGGGGTGATCCCTTGAATGTTTGTGGGTCTAACACCATCAAAACCTTCATAATTTTGAGGTGATTAAGCATCATGGCATAGTAGCTACCCTCCATCTCCTCCACCACCAAAACTAGCCTAGAGCAAAATGCGAAGGTACATGCCTCCCCCACAAATGTAACTATATTAAAGCACCGAGTAAATAACCAAGGATGCATCACCCACCTGTTATCGCACATGACCTTCGATCTACGACTGCTACACCTATTCCATAACTCCTTACCAACCACCCTAGCTCTCAACGCACTGCAAAGGGCCATCGGGGATATAATGTTATTAACTGCCAATTTGATATGCTGCAGACCCGTACCGCATCTATACAATGCTGACCTATAGAATTTAATATGAATCAGGGAATGTGACATATTTTAACTTAGTATTTGATACTTAATAAGCCTTGCTCCAAGGCCACCTCGATGTTGGCTTACGCATCTGCCATTTGGTTGCTAGCCCGCAACAGATGGAACATATCAACCTTTTCAAAAAAAATAATAAATAATTTATCATGGTAATTATTGAGGAGGATTGAACTCATTTTTGGAGAGTTTCAAACATTTTTTAATTACCATCATAGAGCCACCAATGATAATCAAGTTTTTTATTCCATTATCCACGCTAATATTCAAGCCCTACCAAAGAGAGATAGATTCAACTTGATTGTTCATTGCGGTGCCTAGTCCCCATGTGAACTTTATTTCTATTTTTTCTTTGAGGTTTACTATTACCCTTGTTGCTCCAACCTCCCAGAGTTACCTTTCGAAGCCCCATCAAAATACAGTTGGCTCTTTCCGACTTTTCTTTTCCATTCAACAAATTCTTCCCCATTTAGTCTGATACAGAAGGAAGGGACGACATAAGGCTTTGACAATGGGGCTTTGAGATTTGAAGAAGAGATTCTGAGCCACTCTTTTTCAGAGTTAGATAAGTCCTTCATATTTGAAACATCGAATCCCCTGGAAGATATAACCTCAAAGAGAAGTGTCATTCCTTTGATTGTTGTGGTTTTAGGATTGTGGCACTTATTCTAAAAGATAGGCTGATTTCAGAAAAGCCAAATCGACCAACATAAGAATCTTGGAATTTCCATCCAGCATCACCTTAACAAAGAGTTCGGGGAATAGGGAAATTTATGTTTCCATTGAATAAACATCTCGCTCCAATCATCAATGATAGGGGATAGGAGCCAGGGGTGCTAAAGTAAAGTTCCAGGTATCCACGGTAAAGGGACATTGACAAAATAGGTCCTTGATAGTTTTCTCTGAATTACCACATAACACATATAGGGAGGGGTCGCTAATATTCCTTTTCCCTAAATTTTCTGTATTAAGGATTTTCTCATGAACCAATTCCCAACAGAATATGTTAATCTTAGGAAGCCCATCACCATTCCAAAATTTTCCCCATATTTTATATGGGAGGGGGGAGGAGGAGTTCTTGATTAAGAGAGTATAACCATCTTTAACAAAATATTTTTTGGATTTAACACCCATCCAGGCGCGACTGTCTAGTTTTCTTGAAATGATTGGAGCAAACCCTCTTAGATTATTGATTAAGGAATGCCAATGCTTGAGAAGGTGATTAGGCAGGTCCAGAGGCAACTACCTGCACCACATACCCTAGTCATCCCAACAAGAAATATCATCTAGGTAAGATGAGAAATCAGACCAGAGGTGGATGCGTTTCCCATTCCCTGGTTTCCAACCAAGATAATTCAAAATGAGTGATGAAGAAACTTTGCACAATCTCCAAATTTTTAAGCCTTTACCTTCCCATAGTTTTCCTTCCTGTCTGATGAGATGATTTTGTGGAAGTATTTTATTTCAAAGGCCTTTTTCCACCACTTGTTGGAGTCTAAGAGGAGCCTCCAAACTAGTTCCCCCCCCCCCCCGCCCAGAGCCAGATTCATAAGTTCGATCCTTAATTGCTTATCCTCTCATGTTTTTAGGTTTATTTACCAAGTTTCAGTTGACAAGATGGATTTTGTGACCATTTCCCTTGCCTCCTTACCATAAGAATTTTCCAGTGAGCCTGCTTATTTGTTGGTTAATGAATGCTGGTGCTAAGAGACCACAACCTAGGAACACCGGGAGAGAGGAGAGAACATATTTTATGAGGATAACTCTCTTGACTAAATTGGGCCATCTTACAACCTAGGAATTCACACTTTTCCTTAATTTTTGTAGAACGTTCTCCTAGTCTTCCCATGATGCCTACTTAAGGGAGATGTGAATCCCAAGATAGTCAAATGAGGTTCGATGAGCATCCACAGGAAAGCCGAACAAGCAAGCAATTTCCTTCACCATTTCCACTTGACAATTCCTGCCAATCAATTGACATTTCAGTTTGTTTATCAGTCCCCCTGATAGAAGAAGATACCAATCCAAAATATTTTTGAATCTTGATTCAACCACCAGGGAGGCTCCTCTGATTAGGAGGGCATCATCAGCAAACTGAGAGTGATTTATTTCCTGAACATTCATTGCAATACTAAGACCCGGGAGAGAACTAACCAACTGCTTATCTTCTATATTATAACTCAAAGCTTCAGCCATGATAATATAAAGAAGAAGCGACAAAGGACAACCTTGTCGAAGACCTCTATAATTAATGAAGAAGGGGGTCAGACGAACATTAATTAATGGAGCAATCCAAGGGGAGCCAATACAAGCGTTAATCCATAAAATGAGTTTATTACTAAAACCTAACTTTTCCATAACAAGAAAAATAAACGAGTGATTTACCTGATCAAACACACTTGCCATGTCCAATTTGATCATCATTCGAGCTTGTATCACTTCTTTACTAGAGTGCATTGCCTCCTAAACTAGAATGATGTGATCAAGAATGTTCTAATATTGTTAAATCCACCTTGATTCTCTGAGATAATAGATTCTATGGGCAATGATTTTCGTCAAGATTTTATAAAAAGAATTGCACAACAAGATAAACTAGAATCTAGAGAAAGAGGTGGGATTGGCCTCTTTTGAAATCAAATCCAGAAAGGATGAATTGGTGCTTCCTCCGAGCTTCTTTTTGACCCTACAACAATTCCACATTTCAATGAGATCCTTTTTTATGGTGTTCCAGAATATTCGATAAAAATAGATAGAGAATCCATTTGGGCCTCGTGCCTTCTCAGGTTCCAAAGTCCAAACCGCACTTCAAAATTCTTCTTCTAAAATTTCACTCGTGAGAACGAGATTGGCTGGAGGGAAGATGACGTGAGGCATTTCCTGAAGAAATTCGTAGGCACTGTCTAAAGGAATATTGTCTTTGTTGAGAAGAAATTTAAAAAAGTTATAAGCCTCCATTTTAATTTCTACAAAGGAGCTAACTTTTCGTCTTCCCTCGGGCTTTATCTCCCTTATTATGTTCTTGTTCTCTTGGGCCATAGCCTACTTGTGGAGGAAGGAGTTGTTTGATTCCCTAAATTTCAACCAAGGGTTGTGAGATTTAATCCTCCACGAATTTTCTTCTTGCTTGCTAAGGTTGAATATCTAAGAGGAAAGGTCCGTTTCCTTTTGGATGTGTTTTTCTTCAATCTAGATTTTCTCCATCATATTATAGTGCTCTTTTGGCTCATGGACTTTGTCTCTTCCTTTTCTTTTCCCTCGGGATTGTGTTGAAGCCTCAAATTTGCTGTAACAACATGGGGGATGACCACTCAGTCCGGACCTTAAAGAAACTCCTTTTCCGTTTGGAATGGTGGATCTGACTGGTTTAACTAGGTCCAGTTACCTTCTCTTAATCTCCAAAATGGCTTAAAATATGACTCTCATCCATACCCTCCACTCCTTATCACTCCATACTCTCCACAGTCACACTAATACAATCTCCATCCTCACAATCTCCACCCTCACATTGATACGTGACTTATAGAAATTTTGTTTTTATGTATAATA
>APFE030503471.1:0-13072 GCA_000404065.3 Pinus taeda | reverse complement strand
GAAATATGCTTACAACCAGAAATGGAAATAAACCAGCTAGGGCGATGGTAGCTTATCTCTGAGAAGAGATGTGTAGCTTATCTCGCACAAAATGTCGTTTAGGGCCTCAAAACGGCTCCGGAACTTCAGGACCCGAAAAACTGCTAAAAATAGTAAACTGTGCTACAATTTAGGAAACTGAAAAGACTGAAAGAGATAGCTGTGGGGGTCCAAATGGGATAGGTGGGTGGCCACCAACATCCACCTGGATCATTTGAGTGACAACAATAAAAGTTTTGTTTCATATTCTCATGCCTTCACTACCACAAACACAAGTGCATTCAACTCTATATCAATCATGTTCAATTCCCATGAACTTTGTAAGAGAATTGCTTGTGCAAAACAAGTTTCCTAGAATTGACATCTCATTGAGTTGAAACCAAGTTTTTCCGTATCAATTTAAACGAAACACTTCGAAAAAAATAAAATTATACAACTTCATTACAACCAATGAAATAGGATGCTCACTAAAAAAACAACATTCTCTCATAAAATTTTCACATTCATTTTTATTTTTTTATAAAAACTGTAATTAATCATATCACACCATGTTAAGAGTTCATTTTCCTATTAACTGTATTTAAATTAAGTACTACTAGCTATCATGTAACACTTATTATACATGTTATAAATTCACACATATCCTTATTATGAATCGATGACTTTATATTTCATAGCTATTATTAGTAGTATATATAAAACGTAAAGAGCATTTTTCCAAATTTGTTCAGCATTTTATAACCACAAATTCAAATGAAACGATGCATTTCGGTTTGCAGAGCCTTCAATGCTGGGGGTGGCATGCAGAATACCATCGTGACTCCGCTCTTGCTCTCTGGCGGAGGCATCACTAAAATTGGGCAGAATAAATTTTGCCAGGCCAAAGAATGTTGGGCTTGCCCAACCCAAAATCCACCTGATGAAATCCCAACCACCTCCAATCACTAAGATACGTCTTCGGGACATATTTGCACATCTGTGATCTTTTGGAATGGACATTCCATCTCCACGAAGGATATGCTCGATATTACGCACTCGTGTTTTTGCCTTCTTTATCATCTTCACAGCATGCAAAAGGGACCCTTTGACAACCTCTTGTGCTATAGCGCTGCTTGCACATCCCAAGTACACAGCATTGCCGTAGTATCCTTCTGCAAGGTGGGGCTTTAACACCCTCCTTACGTCCACAGCGAAAATAAGCCTAACAACGCGATGAAGAGAAACTCCCAGAGATATTGTTCTTGCTTGCCATGCCAACGTGGATAAAACTACGAACGTGGTACAATTCTCGTCCAGCTCCTCTGTGATGGGTTGTTTTATCCTTTGTAAAGCATCTGACCTCAAGAAAAATGAAGATATGACCAGGTCGCCAGCCTTCACAGTACCCAACTGTATGGCAGAATTAGGGTTGACGAGGATTCCACTTTCAAAGAACTCGTCGTGGGGAAAATGGACAATAGGAGGCTGGTGGGGTTTGAGAACTTCTCTCTGCCATACTGGTTCCATGGAAAGCTTTGCTTATCCTCTAGAAATCTCCGCAACTCCATTAAGAAACTGCGCTGCCCCTCGCCCGTCAAACAGACTATGGCTGAAACTCCCACCCACAACAAAGCCCCCGCATTTGAAGCACGTTACCTATTATTTTCATAATAAAATTCAGTTAAAACATTAGGGTGAATGACAAATGAACACCCAAAAGTACGAGGAATGAAGTTTAACTGAAAAATGAGAGCGGGGACATCCTTGACCTCCGCAAAGTGATGGAGCAGAGGGGCGAAGGAGGGTTTCAGATCTTCCAGTATACCCAACTCTGAAAGAGTGTTGTCCGTCGCGGCTTCAACGAAGAGGGCACCCTCTCCCGTGCACTCTATTTGGAATTTTCGGCCATCTTGGGTTCTTGTTACCCTGCCGGCAAGTGGGTAATACTAAGCCAATACGTCTGACAGTGCATCCCGAATACTTTTAAGCATCAAATGTAATTCTCAAGAGGATCTGGCACTCAAGAGGATCTGGCACTACTACATAAAGGGGGTTTTAAGACAATATTTGAGACAATTTTTTAGTAAATTGTCTTAAGACAAAAAAAAGCTTGAGTATTGTCTTAAATATTGTCTTTAAATGTTGTCTTTAAGCTAGTGTCTCAAAAATTATTGTCTTAAATATTATTGTCTGAAAAAATTGTCTCTATAAAAACAATATATGACACAAGCATTTCTTGAGACAATTTCATTTTTGTTTCTTTTGAGACAATTTCATTTGTCTCTCTACAGACAACACTCTCATTAGAGACAATATGTCTTTAATACTAGATATTGTCTCTCTAAAGACAATAATTTTTTTATTTAAAGATCACTTTTGTCTCTCTAGAAAAAATGTAAAACAATGAATCTAGAAATACCTCACCATTGAAATAAATAGATATAAAAAACATTTAATTAAAAATAAACTACAAAACTGTTGATTAATTCATGTTAGGGCACAGTGGAATCTACGAATAATCGAACCACCAATCTCCTACTTGTAAGCAGGCGCTCTTCCATTGAGCTAGCACACTTTAAAGAATTACGTGAAGAGTTATGGAAATCCTAAAAACTACATTTATAGCCATTGATTTTAAAAAAAAATTCTCACACATGATCTATAATCTTTATAAAAACTATAATCACACAGACCATATTTTTAACTTACTAAAACTTGCAATTTCCCCAAAACGTGCAAAGAGAGGTGGATTATATCTCTAGCAAAAATTTTCAAAATATTATATTAGCATACCCATGGGATAGCTCCAATCCCAAGGGAGAAAGAGACAATGTAAACCGGTAAAAAGAAAGCACAAATACAATTATACAAAACTTCAACATAACAAAGACATAAATGTAATAATGTAAACTTCAATAAGTTATTTACTAGCTGAACATGGAGCTTACCAGCAAACTTGTGACTGCCAAAATACTGGTGAATGTTACAAGATGTGACTCTCCCGCTAGGTGGCTCTGGATTATGCCAAGTTACACCAAGAACTCATCTTTAGCATTTCAATCTTCCAAATATTATTATAGAATCAAACGTATGTTAAAGTCCATTTTCTAATAAGTTGATGAGCATCTATTATGATTCAATTCATCATTCTAGTAATAGAGAGATAGCATCGTGAGAGTTTAATTACTTTTAAATAAAAGGCAAGGCCAACCAAGAAAAGACAAACAACCATCCCTGCAGAGGAGATCTGTTGAAATCATTAAACATTTACCTGAGATCTTTAAATTGAACAACACTCGTCATGTCATATCTAAAAAAATTGAATTGACTGACTTAAAAGATCCTCTTCTAAATAGATTGTTTACTCACCATAACAAGGAGACGTCTACCAGCTTTGTCAATCAGCACAACACTAACAACAGTCATAACAACCTATACATAAAAAGTCCAACAGCTTTCACATGATTAAGATGAGGAACAATAAACCTTTTATTATAGTGCAACATTCCTAGCATTCATTGCAATTAGTAGGGCCCCAGGATCAGAAAGCAACCTGAACAGCACCAAGTCCAAGGGTTGCAACATTACCAAATGAAATTCCTATTTTAAATGATAAAACATTGAAAGAAATACAAATTTTCTTAGGCAAGTGTGTGATAGACAATAAGAATTAAAATCAAAAGAAGGGCCATAAAGATCACATGAATGATCGGAGTCCTCGGTTAAAAATTAAAACCCTCTAATTATGAAAGGCTATAAAGCTACAAAAAAGATTCCCTGTGTTCAAATCCCATCCAAATTAGAAGTCCATGATGCCAATATGTATTTTGCAATTACATCATGTTTTTACCAATAGAGCAATATGAATCTAGATCACAAGTACCATACTTTCTAATAGGAAGTATATGGTAAACTCACCAGCAAATTTAAAAATGGAACTGTTGTAAAACATAATACCATTGATTCTACTCAACTATTGTAAAAGAAGCATCCCAATCCCAATATGCATATAATAAATACAACACAGGGATACTTTATTTTTATAATCATATTCTTGCCAAGTAAGCAATAAAATAGCTACCAGTTTATGCAAATTCACCAGCACACACAAAATCATCTTAGTCCTGATGATGAACCATATTGTGTGATTCAAAATGCGTGAACCAGAAATTTATCTATGTGATTTACCCGATTTTTTTTTTTATAAACATTATGAATCGCAGAAGTTTGCACTTATAAAAATCATATAAGTCTATCATATTCCTAACTATGCAAACACATGACTTACATTCAGAGGCATTCCATATTTTCATTCAAAGATCTTTGAAAACTATATTATGGGTTGTTGATTTACACTCTCCACTGTACTCTAAAAGGAAAAAATATTCAAATTAGTGACAAAAATGACCTTCATGGGAAATCCATATACATTGTTGGAACTTTGTATGCAAAACATTCAGACTGCACACTGAAAAAGACTAAAAACCAAACAAGATAAAATTCCATTGGAACAGTATCGAATATCCATGACTCAGCAACTACACGTGACTGATAAGAAATCAGTCAAGAAGGGTACAATAGAAACATATATGAATTTGACATGGAAAATGATAAAAATGCAATTGTTCCGAAATGTTACCCTGATTTCAACAGCTTCTAGGGTACCATCAACCTGACTACCTCTAAGAGCTTGCAATGAGGCTTCAAAATCTTCATTACCAATTTTAGCCTGCACTCATAACAACATTAAATTTGATATTAATATTTCACATAGCATGACATATGGTGACAGGGTTAACATGGTTAACACCAACTCAATTAATTGACAAGCATAATGTTCATTATAAAAAGCTTACCATACATCTTGGAGATTCCGAGATAAAAAATAACCCTGGAAACAAAAGAGCACAAGGAACTACCCCTGCACAAACACAAAATAATGGGAAAAAAAAACATTTCTCCAATGCCTCAAATCTAATCAACACGGAAAGTGTAGACTCTGGAGTAAAAGCAAGGTTCCCACTTGGAAAGAAGATCAGATAGAGAGAAAAAAACATAGACGAAATATGATTTTAAATAGTTATCAATTAGAATGCAAAGAGTGTTGAGAAACTTGGGAAAATGAGAGGCATAATAACATCTGGGATGCATAGCTGAGTGAGGACGACCAGTCACTGCTTAAAGCAGTTTACAATGTTCATCTAAATTGGCCCTTCAACTGTAAATTCATATCTATTAACAAGAAACCTTCCCTTAATTCAAGTAAAAGTAATCTCCAACATCCAACACAACCGAAAATGGAACTTACTTGCAATGGCTAGAGCCCTGCAATCAAGGAACAACCCAAATAGATATGCCAACATGATACCAATTGTCACAGAAAGCTCTTGCAAAATAGCCACTTAGTCATTTTTGCTTAAGATCTTTAATTCTCTAGAAGCATGTGTGATTTTAGTGAAGTTATGACAATTGTGTTTTTGTCACCTAGATTATGAAGATATTAGACCTATTTCATCTTATGGAATCATTTGACACTAACAAAAGAAAAGCGACACAGGTAATGCATGTCATAATTATTGGATCTCTGGGCATAAATATCTACAAGAGAAGTAATTTCACAGCCGAATAGGCTCATTGTACAAAGGTTTTTGTTTGAGCACATGCATTGCTCAGTAATCCTATTCGTTCCTCCCCATCAAGAAATGTAAAGGAGGCATGAAGGACATTGTGTTGTCATAATTATTGGATCTCTGGGCATAAATATCTACAAGAGAAATAATTTCACAGCCGAATAGGCTCATTGTACAAAGGTTTTTGTTTGAGCACATTCATTGCTCATTAATCCTATTCCTTCCTCCCCATCAAGCAAAGTAAAGGAGGCATGAAGGACATTGTGTTTTCCTCTATCATTTTGTACCTTCAAGAAGTGAAAGCGTGAAAGCTTTTGATCAGAGTATTTTATTATCAGAACTGAGATTCTGCTGAAATCACCTCAGTAAACTCAGAGCTTGGATCTATCAAGACAAAAAATGGTTCTCCTAAAAGACCTGAAGCTATCTTGTGTAGTAAAGTTTTTTTTGGATACCTTACATGTGGTACTACTCTAGGTATAACAACTCATCATATTCAACTCAACATCATTCATGACCTTTTACAAGGTGTAGAAGCTTTTGTAAAATGATGACAGTATTGCAGTCTTGTTCACAATCGAAGTTGTGAACAATATAGTCAAATAACTTATCCTTTGAAGAATTATCTATTATGAAGAATCTACAAGGATCTTCAGTTATAAACAAAATTTTTGCAGCAATTTGGATAAGAGTTGCAACACACCCGAAGATTCCATGTTGAAGAACAATTAAGACGAAGAAAGTTCATGGCACTGTGGAACAGTCTCTTTTGAGGCAACTCTCACCTTGAAATCAGAGGTGCCTTGAAGAAGTATCTGCAGGGGACCTTGATTTTGATATTCGGATCTTATGTAGAATACTGTTATAAACACTTGAATGCAAAACATCTTTCCTCACTATGGATTAGTAGCCTCATGAATTAAGGCCAGATGATCACCTTAAGATGAAGCTATAAAATCTTTGGATTAATAGCAAGTTACAGATGATTGCATTCTCGATATTCAAAGTGAACTATGAAGTTTGGATACAGCTATTGATGTTTTCTATCCAACAAGATGATGATCCTCTCCTTGACCAATCATATGCCTTGATTCGAAGACAATTTATGGATAGCTACTTATTCAGATAGTATTATCTACACAGATTTTCTCCTCGGTATCTTGAATAAGGAAATCCTTTAATTCTACACACAGTGATAGTTTATTCTGAAGAATCTACAGGGATCTTCAGTTATAAACAAATTTTTTGTAGCAATTTTGATAAAAAGATGCAACACACCTAAAGATTCCACGTTGAAGAACAATTAAGAAGAAGAAAGTTCATGGCACTGTGGAATACTCTCTTTTGAGGCAACTCTCACCTTGAAATCAGAGGTGCCTTGAGGAAGTATCGGCAGGGGACCCTGATTTTGATATCTGGATCTTATGTAGAATACTGTTATAAACATCTGAATGCAAAACATCTTTCCTCACTATGGATCAGTTGCCTCATGACTTAAGGCCATATGATCACCTTAAGACGAAGCTATAAAATATTTTGATTAATAGTAGGTTGCAGATGATTGCATTCTCGATATTCAAAGGGAACTATGAAGTTTGGATACAGCTATTGATGTTGTTTATCCAACAAGATGATGATCCTCTCCTTCACCAATCATATGCCTTGATTCGAAGACAATTTACAATAGCCACTCATTAAGATAGTATTATATACACAGATTATCCTCCTCAGTATCTAGCATAATAAATTCGCTTAATTCTACACACAATGGTAATATATTATTAAGAATCTACAGGGATCTTTAGTTATGAACAAATTTTTTGCAGCAATTTGGATAAGAGATGCAACACACCTGAAGATTCCACGTTGAAGAACATTTAAGATGAAGAAATTTCATGGCACAGTGGAACAGTCTCTTTTGAGGCAAGTCTCACCTCGTAATCAGAGGTTCCTTGAAGAAGTATCTGTAAGGGACCCTGATTTTGATATCCATATCTTATGTAGAATAGTGTTATAAACACCTGAATGAAAAACATCTTTCCTCACTATGGATGAGTTGCCTCATGACTTAAGGCCAGATGATCACCTTCAGATGAAGCTATAAAATCTTTGGATTAATAGCAGGCTGCAAATGATTGCATTCTCAATATTCAAAGGGAACTATGAAGTTTGGATACAGCTATTGATGTTGTCTATCAAACAAGATGACGATCCTCTCTTTCACCAATAATATGCCTTGATTCGAAGACAATTTACAGATAGATACTTATTAAGATAGTATTATCTACACATATTATACTCCTCAGTATCTGGCATAATAAATTCCTTTAATTCTACACACTGTGGTAATCTATTATGAAGAATCTACGGGGATCTTCAGTTATAAACAAAAATTTTGCAACAATTTGGATAAGAGATGCAACACACCTGAAGATTCCACATTAAATAATGGTTAAGATGAAGAAATTTCATGGCACTGTGGAACAGTCTCTTTTGAGGCAACTCTCACCTCGAAATCAGAGGTGCCTTGAAGAAGTATCTACAGGGGACACTCATTTTGATATCCAGATCTTATGTAGAAGAGTGTTATAAACGCCTGAATCCAAAACATCTTTCCTCACTAAGGATCAGTTGCCTCATGACTTAATGCCAGATGATCGCCTTAAGTCAAAGCTATAAAATCTTTGGATTAATAGGAGGTTGCAAATGATTGCATTCTCAATATTCGAAGGGAACTATGAAGTTTGGATACAACTATTGATGTTGTCTATCCAACAGAATGATGATCCTCTCCTTCACCAATGATATGACTTGATTTGAAGATAATTTATGGATAGCTACTCATTGAGATAGTATTATCTACATAGATTCTCCTCCTTAGTATCTCGTACAATAAATTCCTTTAATTCTACACACAGTGGTACTCATGATATATCATAAATTCTGAGGGATATGTGTTACTCTATCTTCAAGGCCTTTAGTGTGCCCTCTTCTTTTGTAAATCTAGGGATCATGTAGCCCTTGCCATCAAAGGCATATTCCCATTCGTTGTTTAGATGGACGCTAGAATATAGAACTTGGCAGCGGCTTTAACACCACCTTCATTGATCATTTGATAACTAAACTTCTTGTGCATCGAAGGGGTGTAGTGTACCTCTACTAACACTTGCTATATTTTTCATGTTGTCTTGCTCATCAAATTCATGAAATAAATTGACAAAGGTCGAATTGTGACATACGAACTGCAACGCCTATCAGGAATCTTGATCACAACAAACTCCTTAAGTTTTAGACAATTTTTTTGAGTAATATCAAGATCAACGTTGCCATTCAAAGGAGGACATGTCTCAGTTTTCATCCCTCTCATGATAGCACAAGTATCCTTTAGACCTATCACAACTTTAGTTAGGGATGTGATTAAATTTCATCCCCAATAGTCTTCATTATTTTTTTCAATTTTGAAGCCCCTTCCCAAATCCGCAACATGTTCTTGTTCTCTCCCTACATCATAAAACGAGTGCTCATAAGAAAATATAGAGGGGCCTTTCTTTAAGTTGAATGCAATGAACTCATCGAAATTGCATGATCAAAGATCAATTGTCTGTCAAAATAAAAAATATGAGATGGTTCACAATTTGATTTTTCAGAATCAGATTCTTCATTATGTTCACATTCACCAGCAGGACCACCCTGGTAGCTTCCTCCTGGATATGGCACATTATTGTCTTAAAAATGGTGAAGGATAACTTATTTAGTAGAGTATTTATCCCTAAAGCAAACAAAACTGTTCAGTCTGATTTTGGGCCTATGTTATCCTTCAAAGTAGTAGATTTATCACAAGAAGGTTTTTTAATAGTCTCATTCATGGTGAGCAAGAAGGCCTTCCTTTTCTAAACCCGCCAACAATGGTTGGTAGGCGTCTCCAAAAATATGCATTTCTGGGCCCCAATATTTGAGAAAACATTTAACGAGAGATATCATATACAATATGCTCTTTAGGATGCATAAGTGCTTGAACTAGTCTTCTTGCTTGTACTCCAAAGAAAGAAGAAATATCATGGCATCTTCCTAACTTTCCATAAATTTTGAAAGATGCAAATAAATCAAATTCGTGTGCAAACAAGATTTAAGTGGAAACAACCAAACAAGCAATTGAAAGAAATTGACCCATATACTTTAAATAAATAAATAAAATGTAGAGGAAATTTGATAAAATCCCCTCGAAAATAGTGTTTAGATTAAATATATTTATATAATCAAGGGTTTGCATAACATTCATCACAATATTGAGCTAAGCTAAGGGTGTATGGAGAATTAACAGAAATACCTCCACCAGAGGAGGAATAAACAAAGAGGAATGAACTGTAAAATCCTTACTGCCTTGGTCAATTTGATTAAGAAAGAGTTTCCTCTCATGACCAAGCCGTGCAAGCGCTCCTTGGCTACTTTGGCATGCTCAATGGGCTTGAAATACACAAATGCGCGGTTCCACTATGGGTAAACAACTATGCCACCGATCTCCCCAAACTTAATGAAATTATCAATGAGGATAGGCTCTTTTGTCTTGCTAGACACATTACCTAAACATAGATTATGAGAAGGAGAGCTTCCTCCTCCTCACCTCCCTTCGCTTAAAGGGCATTCCCTGGGAGTGGCACCCCACGAGGGTCATGGTTGAAAGGAGCCAAACCACATTCTACATCAAAAAAGAGGTCCCTTGAGTTAAAGAATTGGAGGAGAAGAATCAAAAGCAAAATTTGTCCAAATGAATTTCACATCTATAGTTACCGATTGCCACAGACGAGGCTGCAGAGTAGTGCCTCTTGGATTGGACATCGATTCCTTGACGATGCATCTCACAACCTCCCTTGCTTGCCTACGAACAGATGTAGATGAGTCACGCACTAGGAATCGTGTGTTGACCCTAGCCATGGGCAGCGTTGTTCTTCTCCTCTTACCATTTAATTCCTTGATAACTCTGGTGTGAAGAAAGCGAAATTCTATAACCCTCTTAACCGTCCATGCCCTGACAACTCCCATGTGAAAGAAAGAAATCCTATAGCCCTAAAATGCTAAGAAGAGACCAGAAATTTGAAACTACGAGCCATTTTTAATTTAAAATAATTTAAAAGTGAATAAGTTAAGACAAAAATTTAATTTTAAGATGAAAGGATGTTCATCGAGTAAGAAAAAAATTAATTTTAAGATGAAAGGATGCTAAGCGAGGAGAAGTTGGAAAATATGAGTGATTTTTTATTTAAAATAATTGAATTTAAGATCAAAAGATATTTTTGGGTTAAATAAATTTCTTAAAAGCTTCATAGTAATGATGAAAAAATATATTAAAAAAATAAATAAATTATTTTAAATATTTTTTAATTACATTTTTTAATAGACAATTTTATTTTTCTCCCTAGAGACATTATTTTTTGACTTTCTTAAAATAATATGAACAAATATATTTAAAAATAAAAAATTAAAAACTTATTTTAAAAGTTTTTTTAATCATATTAAAAATGTTTTTTTTAATTATACTTTTTGTTTCCTTTCGAGAAATATGAAAAACTTATATTGAAAAATTAAAAGAAATTATTTTAAATATTTGTTTTTTAAATTAGATGGTTCTTTTTATTATATGAAATTAGTTGTAGTATGCTTATTCCACTTCTCCATTCTCATCTTTTCCATTCTCAAACTAGTCATTATCATCTTTCCCATCCTCATGCTAATAGGAATTTTAATGTTATCTGAATTTATGTGTTTAGATTGGAGTTTGGAGGCATTATTCAAGGCTTAAGGCATTCATTTTTACCTATATGTTCCTCTCAATATGTTGTTAAGATGCAAAGGATGAGCTAACCAGTCATGTCAAAATTGTAACAACTCATCAAAACTGAATTACTAACCTTAGATAATTAATATAGCTTTGGGAATGTAGCTAGGACCCTAGTAAATAGAAAAAAGGGTGTTCTTCAATAAAAGGACAAAATATTGCATCCTAGATAGCCAATGGGAAGAAGGGATTACACTAGGATATTTCTTTTATACTAAAAGTGAGCAGAAAAATCCTTTTTATGGTATTTTTTGATATTTAAAGTTAGAGATAAATATTTAGGGCATGTTCAGTCTAAGTAATTTCATCAAAATAACAGTGATCCTTGAGAAGGCAGGGGTTATGCTTTATAAGCAATATTTTCTCTAGTCTCATTCTATTTATATCTGTAATGATATCACGTGACTATATAAATGAAAAATCTTTTTCTTTCTGTAAACTAAAAACCTTAAAAGGAGGGCAGTGAGTTTTCCGGAATTTTGCACGATGCAGCTATGCCTGAAAGCCTAAATGAGTTTTAATTTTGAAGATCCCTTGGGTACAAAAATAGCATTACATTTGGCCAACAGAACTATGATTTGGAAATTAGTATATTTGTGATTGAAGCTTCTATTTTGACAACCCATGTGAGGGAGAATAAATCTGGATAATCACATTTCCAATGCTAGCATGTCAGAATTGCAATGCCTTAATCCTATAGAGTTAGAGATAAATATTTAGGGCATGTTCAATCTAAGTAATTTCATCAAAATAACATTGATCCTTGAGAAGGCAGCGGTTATGCTTTAAAATCAATATTTTCTATAGTCTCATTATATTTATATTTGTAATGGTATCATGTGACTATATAAATGAAAAACCTTTTTCTTTCTGTAAATTAAGAACCTTCAAAGGAGGGGAGTGAATTTTTTAGAATTTTGCACGATGTGGTGATGCCTGAAAGCCTAAATGAGTTTTGAATTTGAAGATCCCTTGGGTACAAAAATAGCCTTACATTTAGCCCTAGAACTACTATTTGGAAATTAGTATATCTATGATTGAAGCTTCTTTTGACAACCCATGCTAGGGAGAATAAATCTGGATAATATATTTCCAACATTAGCATGTCAGAATTGTAAAGCGTTAATCTATAATGTTAAAGATAAATATTTGGGGCATGTTCAATCTAAGTAATTTCATCAAAATAACAGTGATCTTTGAGAAGGAAGGGGTTATGCTTTACAAGCAATCTTTTCTCTAGTCTCATTTTATTTATCTGTAATAATATCACATGACTATATAAATGAAAAATCTTTTCCTTTCTGTAAATTAAAAACCTTAAAAGGAGGGGAGTGAGTTTTTTGGAATTTTGTACGATGTGGCTATGCTTGAAAGCCTAAATGAGTTTTAATTTTGAAGATCCCTTGGCTACAAAAATAGCCTTACATTTGGCCAAAAGAACTACGATTTGGAAATTAGTATACTTATGATTGAAGCTTCTCTTTTGACAACCCATGCGAGGGAGAATAAATCTGGATAATCAGATTTCCAATGCTAGCATGTCAGAATTGCAAAGCCTTAATCCTATAAAGTTAGACATAAATATTTAGGG
>APFE030503460.1:9329-85939 GCA_000404065.3 Pinus taeda | reverse complement strand
GGCATTCCTTGGGCAGATTTCATCCCCCGACACTTTTTCACACAGCCACACCCAGGGCCGGAGCCAGTTCACGAGGAAGGAGGGCCATCACATCAGCCTGAGACCAGCATTCCTAGACACATGGCTTTTTCTCCTCGGGTCACATATCAGAGAGGTCATAGAACCTTATTTGCAGCAGCTCGACGAGTACTTTCTCCACAGCAGGTGGAAGGGGTCTCGTCCTCATCTTCAAAGCAGTGAGTGTTATCTCCACACCAGGTGGAAGGGGCCTCGCTTTCTTAATCAGCACAGGCAGTACGAGAGGGTAAGCAGCCCATGATTGAGGATCAGGTAGTTCACGAGGCACATGATGATTTCATTGATCATGACGCCCGCTCTTCCCCTTCAAATCTTTATGAGATTATCAGGCAGAAAGAGGAAGAGAACCTTGTGTTGCAGCAGAAGCTCCAAATGGCCCAATGTACCAACACTTATCTAGAACAGCGCACCAAACAATTGGAATATGAAAAGGAGCTTGATGAGCTATGGAGGATCCGTAGTGATCGAATTTTGAACCGTAGAAGGCCTGGTGACCTATTGCGTGCTGATCGGGAGTCCATGCTTATTCGTGTAAATGCACATTTGGAGAGATTATTGGAAAAGGAAAATCGTGACAGAGCGCTGCTACGCCACATGAAGACACACTATTGGGCAAGACTGCATGTTTGTAAGGCTAGAAACAAAATCCTCCAACGAAAGCTGTCAGAGGCCCGGAAGAAGAAGAAAAGGACAAATCCACTCTCCATCTTGGCTGAAGCGTCCTTCATTCATCATGGTACTGATCAGCATTGATCTAGCATCAAAATCTAAAAATTTTGAAAATTTTGGAGCATTTAGCCAATTTTTGGTAAAATTACAGGTTTTTCTCGTGTCGTGTCCGCGTCGCGCGCGCGGACATTTTGAAGGACTGCTCGGAATTTTGAAAACTTGGCATTTTTGGAAAGGGCATGCAAAGAGAAAAATTACCAATACTTGGGAGAAGCTGGATTTTGAGATTTGAGCCTCCAAAAGCTCAAAATACATCAAAAAAATGACTTTCGGCCCACTTTTTGAGTTGCAGAAAGTGACCTTGGGAGAAATGGTTTTTGAGGGGGCAAAACAACTCCAAATTCAGAAATTCCACTTCGGATGCAAAGTAGACAGACCAAGCTTTCCAATGAGCCATCTTGCACCTAATTTGGACCAGTGGAATCCACTCAAAAGTTGCAGCAAAGGGGCGTGACCATTTGCACAGGGGGCGCGACTGTGTGCGCCAGCTTTGCCAGAATTGACCTTTTTTGTCAAAAAACACTGTTTTGACTATGGTGACCATTTTTACTTGTAGATGATGGGTAAATGTAATATTTTCATGGCACTTTGATAGATTTTATCTCTCTTTACCCTTCTAGAAGCTTCCTTGATGTAAAAAGTGAATAATTAATGCATGAATCAGTTAGCTAAGTAATAGAGGCAAGTTGTTGAGCTGGCCTATTATGTAGTGATTGATTTAGAAGTTGTTCAAACTGCTCCTGGAAGGATGAGCTCGACCCCTAGAGGCAAGGAAAGAGGTTAGCTTGCCTATATTATGTATTTTCTTAGTCATTTTGAGGGGTTGGATGGTTGGACTCTTGTGGGAGAAAGCTTTATTGTATATTGTACATCTATCTCTGCAATTTGAAGAAAAGGAAGGCTAGGGTTTTGCAGACATCATTGTGGATTCTTGTGGATTTTTGTGTTGATTGTTAGTTCTCTAAATGTTCTTGTAAGTTTGTTTATGTATTCCACATCTCTCTTTTGCTTCTATTTGGACAGATGAAGTGATAAAGTTTGAAATCATGCTTTGACATGCTCAGCTTTTTAGTTTGTTCAAAATTTATGTTTTTTACTGTCTAGAGAGGACTCAAATGGTTGTTTGCCCTCTTTAGCTCCTTCTCTATCATCCCTGATCATCCATCTCATATTAAGGCATCAACGCTCACTCCTACCTTGCCCCAAAGATCCCCCTGCAAAAGCTGTGCTCAATCCCCGCACCCTGAATTGCACTCCCTCCAATTGCCACCAAAAACCCAAAAATCTTTAAATCAACCCCAATATCAGTTTACTAGCCTAAAATCCTTGTTCCTAATTGGTCAACTCATCCTATTGACAAAATCCATCGAGTTTTGACCCGAGAGAGCCTTCTCATACCTCGTAGGGCTAGCTACGAGGTGAAATTGTTTGATGTAGCCTTGAGAGTTTGTCTATCTCAGCCTAGGTGAATTCCAAGCGCTAACACCTCCTTTAATAGCCATTGGTTTCTATTCTACTGTTTTACAAGAACCTTTCCCATTCCAACAATTTTACAGGGTTTATGATCACCCAAACAGACTTGTCCAAAATCTCCTTGAACATAGTCATGAAAATATTTCTTATCGGGTGTCACATGGAGTGAGGCCCCTGAATCTACCACCCAGGAATCAATAATATTTTCGAAAGAAAGAATCAAAGCATCTTGTAACACCTCACCTGTCACATTTTCTTCATGATTGTTTTCCTTTTGTGTGTCTCCTTCTTTTCCCTTCCAAAATCTACAGTCTTTCTTTAGGTGTCCTTTCTTTCCACATTTCCAACACACTATCCCCGATCTAGACTTGGATCTGCCTTTCCTTGATTTACTGCAATATCCTGAGCTCTTTCCTCTTCCCATTTTTCTTCCCCTAGACTTTGCACTTAAATCATTACCTGATATCTCACCAGAGCTTTTCCATTGCATTTCCTTGCTAAGGATAACACCGACAACATCATCAAACTTTAAAGTACTAGATCCAGAAACAGAGTTACTAATGGCCATTACTAAACCATTCCAACCTTCTGGCAATGAGCACAAGAATAACAGAGCTCTAGCTTCATCATCAAAGCTTACCCCTACAGAACTTAATAGACTTGTAATAGTATTAAAATCATTTAAATGGTCTGCAACAGATCCACCTTCTAACATCTTCATATTAAATAACTGTTTCATAAGAAATACCTTGTTTGAGGTTGAGGGTTTTTGATATAGTTTCACCAATGCCTTAACCAAACCCTCTGTCATTGTTTCCTTCGAAATGTTTAAGGTAACCGATGCTGCGAGGCACAACCGTACTATTCCGAGTGCCTTTTTATTGAGAAGATTCCATTCTTCATCTGTCATATGCATGGGCATCTTTGTTTTTCTGCCCAATGGTAGGTACAGATCTCTCTGATATAGATAATCTTCCATCTGCATCTTCCACAGCGAGAAGTTTTGGCTGTTAAATTTCTCGACCCTAAATTTACCATTACTCCCACTCAAACGAGGAACCCTTCTTTCTTGCAAGTTTATCAGCTAAATAGACCTTTGGATCTAATACCAGTTGTTAGAATATTATATATATTACAGAGCAATGGAACACATATAATATTGCATAAATATAAGCACATAAAATGCATAAAACCAGAGAGACAGATATACATGGTTCACCCAGTTTGGGCTACGTCCACCCCGAACAGCCAGTCCTTCCTTTCTATTATCCAGCAAAATGAAGAGACACAACCTACAACAGATCCACTGTAATATCCTTTGTTTTCTCTCACAGTAGCACCTCTCCCTTTCTCGCTCGAAGAATACACATCTATTGTACAGCCTCAGTACAATGCCCTCATACAAAGAGAGGAGTTTCCTTCTAGGGAAAAAAAACCCTAAACTAAACATAAGTTCTACCGTCAGATCATTCGCCTAATGAATGGCCCAGATTGACTAGAAATTACTATACTTTTATAAGGAAATTTTACATCTATTTTTAGTTTCGGGGGTGTTGCCCCTGAACCCCCTAGCCAGGGGGAATTAGCCCCCCCACACCACCCCCCCACGTGGAGGGGTGTACAGACTTCTTGGGGTATACATCCGGCTGAAACCTTTGATTACAGAAGATAATCAAGCTCCACACACAACATGACAAGTGGTTAGGTCCCGTGTTCAATCGTCCAAGCTTCACAACAACTTCAAAATCATACTCTTGGAACAATAAGAACCATCAGCAGATGCTCCCCCCCAACATAGGCTTATTGACTAGGTACTTCACCGTAGAGTGATCCTTGTACATCTTAAAGTGACCCCGTAGCAAGTAGTGTCAATACTTATGGATCTCATACACCATAGCTAGCCCCTTGTGTTTAGTGGTGGAATAGTTCTTTTCTACTTTGGATAATCTGTGGCTTGTGAACGCGAAAGGGTGGTCCAAGCCTTCTCCACCATCTTGTGTTAGTACTGCTCCCAGTGCTATACATGACGCATCAACATGTACATGAAATTATTTCTTCCAGTCCTGGAAGACTAGAATTGGTGTGATAACCATATTTTCTTTCAATATATACAAGCTTTTTTTATAGTCATCGTTCCAACAAAAAGAGACATCCTTCTTCAACAATTTTTCCATCAGCGCGATGATCTGGGCATAGCCTTTGATAAACTTTATGTAATATCGCGTATGTCCCAAGGTAGTGCGCAACTATTTCACACTCCACGTCACCTGCAAGTTTAGAATCACCACGATCTTCGTGGGGTCTACCATCAGCCCTTGTCTACAAACCACATGTCCCAATAGATTCCCAAAAGGAACACAAAGCAAACATTTCTTAAGGTTAATCACAATCTAGTATCTTCGACAGGTATCCAACATCAATCACAAGCTTGCTACATGGCGCTTAACTAGTCCAAATACAGTCGAGTCATCAAAATAGATCTCTAGGAACTTATGAATAAATTCCTTAAATGTCGCAACAACCACGCGCGAAAAGATAGCAGGCACGTTCTTCAACCCAAATGACATTATAGTATATTGAAAGCAACCCCACTCAGTTGCAAAGGTTGTCTTGCTCCTATCCTCTGACACGATTTTGATTTAGTGGTACCTAGAGAACCCATCAATGAAGGAGTATGCTTCTTGGCCACCTACATTGTCCAACACTTCATCTATGAATGGATTTGGGAAAGGATCATGCACACAGGCATCATTCAGTTTTCTAATATCCACGCATATCCTTATCGCATCCTTTTGCTTCTTCTCTTGCATCACCATTGGGCTTACCCAATCAAACTCTTCCACAGGCTCAATGATGCCTGCTACTAGCATTTTTTCTAGCTCTAAGTGGACCTTCTCCTTGTATTTTAGATTTATGTGGTAAGGCCTCTACTTAACTGGCTTCACATCGGGCTTTAGCATGATCTTCATCACTCCCATGTCTATGATTATTCCTTTCAAATTCTTAAACTTGGTAGAGAATAAGTCCTGATATTCGCGGAGTGATTCAATGACCTTATCCACCATCGCATCATCCTAGTAGTCTCCAATCTTTGTGAACTTGGGTTCTGCCTCTGTACCAATGTTCACCTGTCTAGTTTTCACTAGCACAGTTATATCAGGGTTCTCAATCTGTGGTCCCTGAACCTCGTGGTGGCATTCTTCCTCTGGAATGTTAATCTTTCGTGGATCCTCGTCCTCTTCTTCAACTGTTACATTAGAACATTCCATCACATGACTCAGTTGAGTAGCCCATTCAGGCTGCGTCAGGTCTAAAGGATCATGCGGTATCCTAAAGATGGTTGCTTTCACCTCTTGTAGCGCTTCATCAATACCATCAAACCCATCCTCAAAACTAAATTTAATCATGAATCCTTCACGTAGGATATCCCATTCACCTATCCCATGGCGAAGCTCTATTATATATACAAATTCATTGGGATAACATCCAGGGTATGACAAAATAGCTGAACCCACTCAAGTGGCTTTTCTCCATAAGTTTCTGTCCACTTGGTCAGATGCATGCGCAAATCATTTTTCCCATCATACTTATTTGTTAGTTGCATCTTAGGCTTCCCAAATCATGTTTGCATCATTTTCCTACATTCGTGCCAATCATCAAAACTCCCCTTATGCGTACCCCACTATCTTGCGAGCATAGCGCACATTGCCCAATCCAAGGCCTGGAAGCATTGTTTTTCTAGCATTTCCCTTTCAAATGCATCCAAAAAGATATCTACCTCATTCAGTCCATCATAAGTAGGCATATTTCTTACCTCTGACGACACACAATACAACGACCTAGTCATCATATTGCAATTCAACATAGTTACTTCATGTAACTGATTTTGTCGGCATTCTATTTCCTCATCAGAATCCGAAGTGTAGGAGCTCTCGCACTCCCATGTAGTCTTCCCATCTGCAGTGGGATTTACCCAGTCTTAGTCTCGTGCTATTATCTTATAGATGTAGTCCAAGTCATCATCACTCTCATAGTCATGGACTGGCTCCATATCGTGTGATCCTTCAGCAGGATCCAGCGGTATTATTACGCGCAATGATTTCTTCTCAAATATCATTTTCCGCTTCTTCAGATTGATTACCATGTTCATATCAGCAGCCCAGTCAATTCCCAATAGCACAGGGTAGAGATTGTTATCATCAACAATCTCTATTACTTCAAAATCTGCCAATGCACTCACTCCCTCAATATCCACAGTCACTCCCTGTAGCCGCCCCATGGATATTATTTTTTGTTGATTCGCCATCCTTAGCTAAATTGGAGACCATTGCAGTGTAGTTCTCCCCATTCGTTCCCATGTTTGCATCGGTAGAAAATTCTCATCTGATCCCAAATCCAAAATGACTTGATCCATTTCATATTCTCTGATCTGCGCAATGAGTCTCATTTCATGCCCCATCCTTGTTTTATGCTTTCCAATCTTTCAAACTATGTGCGATTCACCTGGCGTAGTCCCAGCACATCTATTGATAAGTTCCTGTAACCCTTTCACAACCTTACTATTGCACAGTGACTTCATACAAGTTTCCAAGAAAGTTGTGAGTGTGGATGGGTCCATCTCCAACTCAGGCTTATCCTTGCTTCCTGGAGTGGAGGCCTCAATGAAGCTCTTCTTAGCTTCCATGAATGTTTCATGAGCACACTCCAAATCGAACTCGACCTCTTTCGTCGGGGCTTTGCGAACCCATGTACTATCTTCCGAATATTTTCCCTTGTCATCCCCTATTGTAATTCCACTCTAAAGCACTATATTTACGTTTGGATATTCCTCGTGTAGCTCAAACCTCATCATCTTCAGGTTCTGAGTCGAGGGGGGCGGTAGTGCCCCTTTGTCACGTATCCTAGCTATTAGCGTAGGATAGTCTTCTATTTCATGATCAAACAACGTGCAATACTTGCATGATGGGCGCGTTGGATTAGTGCAATCGTGGGCATAATATCCTGGTCCTCTGCAATTGTAGCAAATCAACTATCTGCGACCTCTACTAGGTCCTCCTACACCTTGGCCTCGTCCGCACCCCTAAAATCTTGTCCGCACCATTCCTGCATTCTCGTTAAGGGGCCATGTTTCGGCCTGAACCCTATAGGTGGGAGTTCTATCCATCATCAATTCATAGCTCCTACAGGTACACTCATCATGTCCTACCAATCTGCAAACATTGTTGAACAACTATTGTGGCATTTGCAGATACTTTTGTAGCAAGTGACAGTTATCCGTAGCATGTTTTCCAGCTACCTGATAGATATCGCACCATAAAGCAGGCATCGTGCTAGGTCCTACTTGAGCTTCTGGCCTTAAGCGCATTAGTCCTCGTCCTGCGAGGTAATTTGTAAAGACCAGGTAGTGGTCTTTATCATGACCCTGACTCTTACATTTCAAACACCATACCTCCTCGTGCACCTCTGATCGAACCATATTGTCATGCTTCAAACTTTGCATCTCAAGGCACAGATTCTGAAGCTACACATGGATCCGTTGAACTCCTAGATTAGGATCTTGCATTGGAGTCTCATGTAGTCTCATGGCAATCTCCAAGACCTGTGCCTGAGTTGTTAGCTTCTACTATGAAAACACGCTCCTTAAGTGGGGTAGTAACAAAGCCACAAACCACTCGCGATGTTGTCCATCTATCAAATTCATATTGGCTTCGTGGATTTGACACTTCAATATTTGATCTAATTCCCACGGTGTCTCACCTAGTCGCATCGTGATTTCTTTGAATCCCACAATTGACTGTGACTTGGACTTAGGCCTACTAAATTCCCTATTTAGTGCTACTTGGATGTTGGCTACTCTCACATTTGGGTTATTGTTAGAGTACTTAATATACCAGGTCAACACGCGATCCTACAGAGCATTGACCAGTATTGCTTTCTTTATATGGTCATTTGTAACACCTTGAGCTTCCCATATAGCCCTTACAATGAACCAGAATTGGTCTGGATCCTCATTTCCCAAACCTTTCAACAAAGGCAACTTCACTGTGTTTTCGATACTGAATCATGGTGGTGGTGGAGGTGGTGTGTGTGAAGTTGGAGGTGATGGTGGTGAAGATGGAGGTGGTGTGGGAAGAGGTGGTATTTGTGGAAACCCTTGCCTTATCAACTAAATAGCACTTCACAAAGAGACCTTCACTATCCCTTCTTCATCCTCTCGTGGAGGTGAAATCAAGGGGCTATACTCCAAACCCTCATTTCCTTCATTTCTGTAACTTTTTCCGCTTCGCATAGTCCCAAACATCAAGGTAGCTGCATAACCCGTTTTTCGCACAATAGCATTTTAATCCAACTATTCAAAGATTTTACGTACTTACCTCATGGTCCTTTGAAAAATCATCACTCTACCTTGCTATAGCTGACTGAGGTATCGACCGTGAATTTAGTCACAAATCCTCCTATGATGCAATTGAGCCAATGATCGATAACGCGTGTGATCTTATCCCCTGATGCTTCCAACCTTCACACTAGCTCTAGGGTCCACACAATAGGACCATCAAGTTTCCACCTTCCTTGGCTATCTGCTAGCTTTGAGATCCACTCGTATAGCTCAGTAGGGAAGGAGGCAAAAAATATTTCATGGATCTCCATATATAGGTATTGGTCCAACCACTGTTCTTTTGACAATCAAGGGTTTTTGTTCTTCTACGCCACAAACTCATGAATCCTTTTGTCCACCCAGCCTACGATTTCTTTCTTAGTTGGATTCTAGTGATATGACATCACACATCTTCATGCAGATCCCGGTCCCGACAACAGAACCATTTGTTGGCTAGTGGAGGCCTGACCTAGGTTCAATGTTAGTTAGCCAAACAAATCCCTACACTACTGGCCCTTTCGGCATCAGCTCGCGAAGCGCGGAATGAAGTCTCACCTGGAGCAGCATGGGGGGATGCTGGAACCAAGTTTCTTCACCCTTGAGATAGATGTGATGTCATTTTATTACAGCTATACCCGCCTTTGCACAGGTTGCTTAACCCTCTGTTTTACCTTATAGTACCTTCATGAAAGGGTAAAATTGTCTTCTACGCATCCTTAACTAGGGGCTGAAGTCCTTTCACGCTGCTAGGGTAGTGAACTGTGCTATCTTCTTAACTATGCTAAGTGTTTTATTGTTAGATCTTAGTTAGCTTCGTGTCCTACTCGTAGTCACTTATCCAACACAATTACATACATTCGCGCATTATAAGTGAAATTTATACCCAATATAATAGATGCATAAACAGGAAATAAAGACACAGAAATTGTAGAATACTTCTCTTTATTGATAATTACGAATGATTACAGACTCGACCCACCCTGCGCACTCAGCTGCAGGGGTTCGTGCACTTAGCTGCAGACTTTTAGGCCTGTGCACACTCAACTACAAAGCCTCTACCTACACTACAATCCAAACTTAGACTTATATTCAGAGCTATCTCTCATACATCATTCCATAATTCCATTATCTTATTGATCTATCTCCCTATCTACTTAGCGCTTAGCTCTATTTATACAATCCCATGGTCTGCGGACCATAGGTAGATCTTCTACAACCAGCATTACATTTTCAAAATAAGGGCAAACAACCCTATAAATCTTTAACAACTACGCACTCTGCGACCACAAAATGCAGAGTATTTATATTTGGATTACAAAATTGGACCAAAATTTGTGCTTTAAGCCCCAAAACTACCCTTGGGGGATCCCGTGCCCAACATAGGCTGTGGAAGGCTAGGGGAAACAACACTTCCATCTTTTTTATAGTTGTGAGTGGTAGGCTTCCTGGTTGCCATAATTTTTCTTTCCATTTTTCTTGCTAACCTGAATGCCTTCTCGAATGAATCAGGTTCCCAAAGGCGAACTTCATGTTGGATATTATCCTTGAAAATCCCTATGAACACATCAATCCTATGATCCTCTGGAATATCTTTTACCCTTATGTTCAATTTTTGGAAGTCCTCAATGTGCTCCATCATTGAACCCTTTTGTTTGAGATTTATCAATTGGCTAAAAAAGGTGTTTCTTTTTGTATCCTCATAATGTGCTATCATTTTTTCCATAAAAATTGTCCAAGTGAAAACTTGTTTATGAGAGCAAAGCCATCGATACCATAAAAACTGATTTGGTTCCAAATACAAAGTTGCAATACATACATTTTGTGTGTTTTTCACATTACGAATATCGAAAAATTGCTCCATCTATAGTATCCATGTTCCAGGATCCTTGCCATCAAAATTCCTCATATCGATTTTTGGAACATGGTCCGTCTTCAATCCAACATTAGAGTCTATGAAATCATAATTAACATTTCTTTTGTTCTCATCATGAGTTTCCTTTACTACCCTTTCACCATTAGTAACCATTTCTTGTAGCAACTTATTCAACATTATCTTCAATTATTTCATCTTAGCATCCATGCCATTCATCTTAGCTTCCATGCCATCCATCTTAGCTTCCACACCATCCATCTTAACTTGCACGCCATTCATATTAGTGCTTCCATGCCATTCATATTGGCTTCAGTTACCTTTTGTGAGAGTGAAATTTGTTGTACTTGGTCTTGTAATTTTGATATATCACGTCGCATTTCTTCCTCTTCTTCACAAGTCATGCTAGAGCTTTCAAGTTAATTACTAGGTGTTTCCATTTTCTTTCTTCGGGACATCAATTAATGATAATAATTATTCACTATTCCCTTTGAATTCCTTCAAACTATTTTTTCAAACAAATCTTATGCAAAATTTAAAAAAAACTACACACTTTTTTTTTCACTTTGTAAGAGCTCGATATTGCATCTGTTGTATCTCTATAATTGCCAATCTTGAATATCTAAAATCATGTCCTATAATAGCCCTTTGAGTCCTCTTTCTAACCCCACAATTCTGATCAATATTGGATTCTCCAAGAAAGAGTTATGCTAAATCTCCCACAATGACCTGATTATAGGCTAGTTCAGTAGAGCGAAGTTGTACGAAGTGCCACGTGTCACTATTTTGACCTTAGTACCTGAAACTGATCTAAAAAAACTACAGGCCATCTTATTTCTGAAACTTCTTATGAAATTTCAATCTGATGCTCAGAACAAAAGTTATGACAATAGTCCCCAAGTCACATGTTTGGAATGTAATTCAGGAGTCTGAAAAAACCTTAACTTCCTCAGATCATATCTCCAAAAATATAGCAATACAAGTTCTAAAATTTGGACCCAAAGTTTAGAATGATTTCAGCTCAAATGGGTTTTTGTTTTAGCTTTTGAAACATCATATAAAAAAAGTATAGCGAAATTTCCACGATGACCTATTTGGAGCAACAAAACCCTAGAATCCAAAGATCTGATACTAAATGTTATGGAACCAGCTCACAGAAAGATAGAAAAGATAGATAAATGCCTTCAAAATAAGCCTCTTCGAGGGGGAAACCTCCTTTACATTACACAAATGAACAATTATTGGATGATACAAATGACAATACCTCCTTTCTATATATAGGAGTCTGAGGGGTCATAATATAATTAGAGCCGACATAACAATAATAATACAAGGGAACAATACTAACAATAGTGGGCTTCTATGGGGCACAATAATAACAATATGGGGACTACATGGGCACAACAATATAATAAAGTTTTGCTAATAACAATAGGGGGTTACACTAGTAGTATAGGGACCTAACATTATTATTGAATTTAATGAGAAATATCGTGTTTTACTTGTAATCACATTCTGAGTGTCTTGTAGCAGTGACTTCTGGACTCTGGGCCTAGTCGCTAGGATATTTACTACTTTGCTTGTGCCATACTTATTTCTTTTTACTCTTGCAATTTTTTATTCCTGTTATTTCATGAAACTAGAATTATTATGATTGTTGTGAGTATTCATCTTTATGATTTACCTTTACCATTCAAAGTAGATTCTAGATCTTGCTATGTTTACATCTGTGTGATAGTCTTTGATGAGTTTACCAGATTAGTTTAAGTATTTTATTGGTATTCCTTCTAAGTAGCATTATTAGAGATCTTGAGTTCATAGTTGTTGCTTTCAGTTAAAATCTTGAATAGTTGCTTGTTGTTTATTTGTTGTAGTTTTCCTTTTTGCTGAATGAATTATTGTTGATACTAGTTTGTAAATCTGATAAGTGTGATTCATTTAGCATACTTGCATTCAGATTCAGTTCTCCACATAATAGATTAAAATAGATTTGAAAAAACTCTTTAAAATTTTCCTTCACAATTGTTTTGGATTGAGCTTCGAGAATTAGATATTAATTATTGCAATGATTCGAAATCATTTCATTCTGAATTAGCCTCTGAATTCACTTGCATAGACAATGCTAAACACTCTTGAAATAAATAGACTTACCCTGGGTTGATAATTAATGTAGGTACTAAGGTTGCTTTTAATAGTCATTTTAGTGCACCCACATTTTGGCGTTATTTCCGGGGAGAGTGTTTCAAAGTGATTTCTTTTTATTTTTCTTTGTTGTAAAAGAATTGGGTATTAAAAATGGGAGGTAAGAACCTATGTAACCAGCAAGTAAAATGCTTGCTCAACAACCTGCTTTTCAGCAAATGTATAGAGGTTAAATAGGAGTAGGGGTTTGTATGAATGACTAAGAAGAAAAAGGTAGAAAAAGAACAGAACCCCCACCCAGTTCCACAAAACCCAAGGGATCAGTGAGCCTTGGAAGAACAACTTTTATAGATGAAATCATAAGAAAATAAGAATCTCAGGCATCAATAGGACCCCACAATATATTTGGAAAAAGCCATACGGTAATCCCTCATGTAACAGACTCACCATCTGTAGCCTACGTTGAGATACACAGCAAAATCGGAGGATCTGAACAAAGCTTTCAGGTTACCGAAAATTTACATTTTGATCCTTCACAAGAGGGAAAAACATGCAACCTGCAAGAAGGACAAGGAGAAACTAGTGGTGTTGTAGGAATAAATATACAACCACCAAAACCCAAATTTCCTGAGATCCTGGTTGAAGGAAGGATACCTGATATCTTAGATCTAGGCAGTGCTACGAAACCCCCTCCAAATCTATCTACTAGCCCTATCAAAATTAATTTTCCAGATCAAGAGATTCATAAAGGTTATTGGCACATCTTTGACCAGATGGCGAAGAACTAGCCTCACGGAAAAACATCAATGTTAGAGTATCCTATCGTTGACGCAATTGTTAATGCTCACATGAAAGCCATTCCTTTGCGAGCATCCCTACTTTCCATGGCTTAAACTTAGAAGACCTAGATGCTTTCTTGTTTGAACTCAATGTTTTGTGTAGGGGATATGATTATACCATTGATCCTTAGAAACTAAAACGGTTTCCCTCTACATTAAAATGAGTGGCTTTAAGATGGTTTATGGGGGTTGGTGGAGGGACTATTAACCCTTGGGATCAAATGAAAAACTCTTTTCTTATTAAGTATCAAGATTATTGCAGGACTAGGAATTTGAGAGATGAAATCTTCAATATGACTACAAAATATAATGAAACTCTAGAAGAATATGTTGAATGATTTCAATATAATTTACAAAGGTCTCCTCATGTTACGATATCTAGAGATGTTTTGAAGTAGCTATGATAAAAGGAATGAAGGATGAATGGGTAGAAGCGCTAAATTTAATGGGAAAAGGAGACATTTATCAGGAAAACTATGATGATATTATTCAACTATGTATCAGGTGCTCTTAGGGCAGTACGCGCATCAAATCAATTGGACAAGATACAACTACCAGAAATAATAGAGCTCCTAGGGGGAGCATAACCTGAATAGAAATTAGCAATATCCTAGAGGATTTTAAAACTGACATCCTGGGCACCCTTACAATGCAGTTGGACATCCTGCAAGCTAAACAGAAACAAGCCTTAGCAGAATAGAATTTGGTCATTTTTTCTCCATGCTGCTGGAAGAAGCAGAGTCAATGGGAGTGTCCATTGGACATGGTCCAGACATGCGCTATCTGCACTAAGGACCATACCACTGAGCAATGTCCATCAATTCCAAGGTTGAAAGTGGTTTTTAAAGAAGCATAAGAAGGGACAGAACTAGTGTACTTAATGAACCAGCATCGACAATGGCAAGGCTGACCCACAGGTATGTCACAAGACCCATCTCAGTTATTTCCTTCTTCAGGATTTAATCAGTAGCACCATTGTGGAACAACATGGCAAGCTCAATCACCTTTCTTGACTTGGTACTCCCAACCATTTCCCATGTCATCTTGGCCAACTCAGTCCTTTCCAGGTAATGTTTGGCCGAATTCTCCTTTTTATACTCCTTTTTGGCAAAATAATTCATACCCATCCTAGTGGCCTGCCTCTACTTCACAAAATTTGAGCTATTCTCTGAATTGGCAGTGACCTCTAAGGATAACAAATTCACCTATGGGGACAGGTCCTCAAACTCAACCTACATTATAAGCTCCATATCCATTACAGCAGAATCCTTAGCCCCTTCTACATCCCCAACTACTAGCTCAACCAAACCCCAATAACAGATTGGTTCATCTGATACAAATTGTTGAAAATTCAAACCTTGAGACTGAACAGAAAGAATGCAGTGAAATTAGGCTAAGGTCAGGATGCACTATCACTCTTGAAGAAGATAAATACCAACCACCAAATGAGTTAGAAACATCACCTGTAGTTATACCTTCGACTATGACTGACACAAAAATAAAATAGGGAGAAGACATAGTTGAACAGAAAGATCCTAAAAAACTCATAATTACTTCTTCCCCATTCCCTGAAATATTAGCAATACTTAAACCAAAATTTTTTCTAGGCTTTGATCTCTTAGGGGAACTTAAAAATATATGCATTAAAATTCCTCTCCTCTAGGTCATCCAAGATATTCCTATTTATGTTAAAATGATTAAATAACTATGTGCGAAAAAACATATGAGGAAAATAAAAGCTTGACCAACTATCTATGTCGTAGGGACCTTGTTTGGTTTACTTTTGGGCAGGGAAACACTGATAAAATATGAAGATCCAGGGAATCCCATAGTTACAATCCAAATATATGGCCTCTCCTTTCTGAACACACTAGTTGACTTGGGTGCAACCATTAACATCTTAACCGCAGGAACTTGTGGGACACTTGGTATCACAACTCTGGAACCAACCACCACCTTGTTAGAACTCGCTGATCGTTCAGTTATAAAACTAGAGGGAACTTTACAGGACATTACAGTTTCTGTTGATTCATGGGAGTACCCAATGGATTTTCTAGTTATCAACCCAAAAAGTCGATTAGATGGTCACCCTTTAATTTTAGGTCAACCTTGGTTGGAAACAACCGATGCTTACATAGGTTTTCATACAGGCAGCATGACCATTGCTAAGGGAGATGTTGTAAGGAATATAATTTTATATCCTCTTTCCAAACCAAGTCTTCCCATTGTGAAAATATATAAACAACCACCCACATACCTGGAAGAAAGTATTCGTTCACCACTTACAATAGCAGAGGCGCTTGAGTTCAAGAATTAGACTGAAGATGATGTAATTAATAAGTTTATTAATCACCCAGCCATTGTGAATAATCTCAAATCTCAAATGTTAAAAGAAATTCTTGATAATGAAGCTCTGGAAGAACCTTTGAAAGATATTGATGATTAGCATATCCCAACAACTGTCGTTCATAACAGCAGGCATGTTGAAATTGAACCAGGCAAGATTTTAAACATCAACGATAATATGGAAAGTTACCAACAACAAAATCTCATTCAAATTATTAAAAAATATAAAGGGAATTTTGCTTGGGACTATCCAAACATGGAGGGCATAGACCCACAATTATGTACACATCATATCTACACCGAAAACGATGCTCGTCCTATCCGGAAACCTTAACATTGTGAAATCCTAAGAGGGAAGGCTCTGTCTTCCTCTCAAAAAATGTGCATTTCTACCCATTGATTGTCCTCTAGTATTGCATTGCGCAATTATGAGGGACAATGACTGCCGGACTAGAAAATTACACCATGCAGTCACTAAGCCTGCAACCATTGCCAGTCGAGATTATGCATTGTGCAATTCCAAGAGTCATCAGCCATAATGGATTGCATTGCACAATTCCAGCAATCAGTCAGCCTCCTAGTAACCCAGACTGTGCCTTGTGTAGTCTTGGCAGTCAGTCTCCCAACCTCCCAGCGGAAATTACACAACCTTCATGATCTGTCACATAGGTATGTTGCAAGTCAGTTCTCAAGTTCATTTTCGTTTTCAACTGACAGATTACCTGCCATGAGTGTTTCCATGTCTCTAAGTATCACAATTGTTCATCTGCCTCTCAACAACACAGGAACAATGGTTTTCAGGAGAGCAAAGTTGAAGACACCTTTCAAAGCACACTTGGGGATGCAGTTCATCAAGTGTCTATGATTTTTCCTGCTCACGAAGAGATCAAGTTGTTCGTAGACAAGGAAATCAAGATATGAAGGAAACAACATCACAGCAAGCAGCATCATGAACAACAGCTGAAGGCAGCATACCAGATGCAACAAATGTGTTGTCGGTTTGGTTGCACCAAGAATACCATGTACATGCTAGAAGATGAGTTAGATTAAGGAGCCACCCCAATGCACCCGGATGCAACGAAGGTAAGAGTTCACTTCCGCAAGATGTCACCATAGTGTGCATGCACACCATCACAGATGACCAAGCTTGGCATCAACTCAGCACCTTCACCATCACAAGCATGTCAAAGAGTTGGTCTCACCACAACGGATCGAGTGTCATTGATGCCTTGCATGGCTTGCTCAAGCCATTTTGTCTCACATGAGCACATGTGCATTGTAATGTAACTTCATGTCAAGTGGAAGTTCAAGTGTCAATAGTTGGATGTAATAGTCATAGAGTAGATGAAGAGTCATGAGGGTAGATGAACTTCCACAAAGGGGAATGTCAAGGGTCACCCCACCCTTTACTATAAATAGAACCTCATAACTCATTGTAAAGGATTTTGGTCAACCAAGGTTCGATAAGAGTAACTTAGAGAAATCTTGGACATTATTTTAACGAGCCTTGGCTTCTCCACTATGCAGAGCTAGTACATCTCTTTGGAGGAGCAGGAGGTTGTGGCTGTAACGTTCCACTATTGAAACTAGTGGTTGGAAATGGATGTATTGTATGACTAGAACTTACACTTCTTAATATAATAGAGCTAGCACGTTTCATGCATATGTTGTATTGTATTTTATGCTATCTGGTTTACTTTAAATGATATATGTATTGTTTTCTTATGCATGCATGTATGGACTATTCTGTATAAGTATGTATGAATCTTTCTAAAATGTGTTGTTAGTTTAAACATCACTTTGGATTGCTTGCTAACTTACTTTCCAGCTTGTGATGCATCTTCACTCGTGTGTTTCCTTCCGAGCTGAGTACTATTACAAGTTTCCAATGGGCACACTCATATCAACCCCCATGTGTTAGAACCTCTCATGCACGTTCCTTGACTCAATGCAGCTGTCACACCCTTGCTACCAACAGAGTTATCTTACTTGCCTCTATGTGAAATCATGGTCAAGGCATCATTGTACAACCCACTATTGGGACTCCTACACCAAACGATATGAGGTCTAATTGGGACTTCTTAATGGGGAGATCCCATGACATGTTGGCAGGTCTAGCACCGTCAACATTTCTGGCTCTAGAAGGATGGAAGATGACAAGCTGTGTCCTCTCATCATATTTTGAAACTTTTCATATCTTTCATGGATTCTTACACTCTTCTCCCTCCATGATGTTTTTCAAACCATGAAGTTTTCATCATCACGAGGGATTTTTTCGATCACTTGCCCACTTACATGTATGATGGTGAAGGCGAAGTGGTATGGCCTGAGTACTTACATGACTTTCTTTCCATGTTTCATGAGGAAGATGGGTGTTCTGATGAACAAGCCATCTTGTTACTTGCATACACACTTTGGGAATCTCCACTTCGATAGTTGTTCAGCCTACGAGTTGACAGCATGCACTCAATTGAGCACTTTTGTGATCTCATTGAAGACACATTCTATCATTTTGATCCAAACCATCTTGACAAAAAATTGCTACAGCAATAGAAGGCTCTGCATGAATCGATTATGGATTTCTGGTAGTGCTTCTGTGACTTGCAGTTTCAAGCTCCAAGGAGCCAGATGAAATTTCTCTATCTTTGGGACCGATTTGAGTATTGCGTTAAGAAATATTCTTGTCCCAAGAAAAAGTTTGAAATCAAGCCTCTCTCAACATTCTTCAATGATGGAGTTGTGCAATCTCAGATGGAGATGGTCAATGTCACAAGTGACTGTCCGCCATCCCCTCATCGAATAATTCTACTAGTTCAGAGTGATATTAAGGATAATGATCACACACCTATTCACTTGTCACATCCTCCCAATGTCACTTCGCTTAATTTTTTCATAGATTTGGTTGTGAATCCATCAAGTTTTCATATGCCTTTTGTTCTACAACCTTCGTCTTCGCACTCGGTTGTTCCTCCGGATGATACTGTCCTGTGTTCTTCCATTCCAGACTCTACACTTGTTGTGAACAAGGAATAAGCCATTGACGGAGTTGGTGTTGCACAACCAACATGCACTGTCATTCATGAAGAGTATGAGTGGGAGCTTGATCATCAACACTCGGCAAAGGATTACTCCCTTCTATCTGAATCTCCTATGTTCTTTCTTGACATCTTTGGTGAACCTGTCATACATGATTTTTCATGTGTACCTTCATCCATGGATGAGAACCCATTGTTGATCACTCGCACGACATAATGGATGTTGGTCCATCATTCGAAAATGGAGAGGAGAAGTTATTCATTGAAAATCCACTTGATCTTTCATCTTCCTTTTCTAGAACTGCAGAGGATGAGTTTGTATGCTTTTCATCTACCCCTCTGTTCGATTCATCTGATCATGAGGATGTCAATGAAACCATTGATTTTTATGATCATGGCTGTCATGATCCATTCACTTCCATATTTGATCACAATCAAAAATCTATTGTTATTGATCTTTCAAAGTCATTGGTTTATGATGATCTACCTGATGATGAAGTTGAAACACCCAAGATTGTCGAGGCACTTCAACCTGAGCTTATGGTTATGTCATGTCCTCACTCTGTTGGGGTTAGTCTCACTTCCAATTAGGAAATTGTTTAACCACCCAAGGCTCCTCATCACTCACCTGTATGCATTGAAGATCAGTCTCACATACAAATCATACTTTCTCCACTCAAACTACATGATCCTATCACTCATGCATTGGATGAATCTTACATCCCAAGCACACGTGCATGATGCAAGTTATATTTGTTTCTTTCGTTTGCTTGTATTTCACAGTCAAGAATGTGCTTATGCTTTAAAGATGCATGAAGTGTCGCAAAATACCATGATAAGTCCACAGACTGCTCGTCATGCACTTGCACTCAATTATGTTATGTGGGCACTTTGAAACACGAAGTGTGGTTGTCTTCATTGTTATAACTTTCTTTCTTTCTAGTTCGCACAACTGGCTTGCTCGCAGACCAAGCCTTCACCAACATGGGTCAACCAATGCACCGGTGGCTGCATTGGAAATATTACTTCACGTGATCAGGCCCATGCATTGTTAGCTTAGGAGTAGGAGTAGTGTTTGTTTTCAGTTGTTTGCTTACATGATTATTTTCTAATTTTCTTTGTCTATTTGTTTGTTTTCTTGCTTGTTTCCTTACTTTCTTTGCTTTCGCTTTTGCTCCTTCTCTTGCTTTGCTTCGTTGTTTGTTAGTTTTCTTGTTTTGTCCGTAGGGTAGTTTCGCATGAAGCCATGTATGACTCTTGAAACAAGATGGGCAGAGTACAAGAGAGCTTGTACAACTATCACTACTTGGTTACCTATCATCCTGCCTCAGTATGAAGAGCTTGTTACTTTCATTACATGATACATTGATGGAAAATACATACTTTTTGAAGTTAATGTTGGGGAAAACACAACGCTTGCACGCTAACTAGTGTCACCTACTCTAGTCAGTTGTTTTTAGGTTAACCCTTGTCAACTCAGTGAAGGAGAGTAAGGTGAGGGGGAAAACCTCAACAAGCATGTCAGAGATATAATAAACTACTTATCTACTGGAACAACCTCTTCTGCTCTCAATAAGTCAAGATCCCTTTTTTGCCTCTGAAATGAATAAGTGTTATGCACAGTTGAAAAAAATGAAAAAAAAAAGATGAAAAGTGAAAAAATTCAAAATGAAAAATGAATAAGGAGAAAGAAGAGAAAGGATTCCTGTGCAAAGAGGTGGTGCAAGTAACTCCGTTGGGGTGTTGACCAGGCTCACTAGAAGCGGAGCCATGCTTGTGTTCTTATGTGACTTTGGCAGGGTACTGTTCAGGCCTACTGGCAGCAAAGCAATACTAGAGATGAAACTAAGACTCTGACAACTATAATGCTTGTGTATCAATATACCCCTCAACCCCAATCGAAACAACTGTGTTGACTTAGCTTGGAATGTGTGTTAATTGACCAATATCTTGGTTGATGCTACATCTTACAATCAAGCTGGCGTGAAACCAAGACAAGCTATGAACTGAACAATAATTCTAGAGGTGTTAGACTTTCTTTTCACAAACAAGGTCCATTCAAAGAGTTGGAGTTCTACCAGTGTGTCGCCAAGTGTTGTAGTGACTACAACCACCCTCCAAAATTTTGCCTTAGCTTCATTTTGGAGCCTCCCTAACAACCTTCACAGAAGCATGTCTTTCTTCATCAAGTGCACAAGCTCCAGTAATTTTCTTTTAGAAAGACAGCATGTCGATCAAACCTTGATGCATTCCCCTCACAGATTGTTCATTCGAACTTGATCCAGCAGTAGGTTGAGCAGGTCCTTCAATAATTTGTGCAAATATGGAGGGAAACTAGCCTTCCCTCCATAAATTTCGCAATCCTAACTGGCAGCCTGCTAGGCCCCTAAATTGTGGAATTCTAGTGAGCAAGCTTCACCCAGAAAATTCTGCAATCCTTCCCAACTGGGCTACTCAGCCCAAAATTTGTGAAAATTTGGGCAACTGTCAATTGCTCTACCTAGAAATTGCACAAATCTTCTAAGCAGCCAACCTAGCTCCCAGCCAGAAATATGCATTTTCTCCCAGCAGTTGAGCAGCCTTTTACATGTGCAGTTGAGTTGACCAGTTCCCTCCAAGACCGAGGAAAAAAGACTTGGATGTGTTAGTGTTAGTCTTTGCAGCCTTCCTCCAGTGATCAAACATACTCTTACACAAGTGATTTTAAGGTATCAAGGTCAAATTTTGTCATTTCAGTGAGTCTTCAAGCAAAATTTGGTCACTAGGCATTAGGTGTAGGGTTTTCTTTTACCCTTGTCAAATTTGTCCAAATGACGTTCCATGTCATCATTCAAACTCAGTGTAACATCATTTAGAAGGTTTTCATTATCATGTCAAGTTCCACTGGGTCATTTTACATCTTGTTCATGCTTCAGTTGCGCCTAGGTAAGGTCATTTCCCTCTCCTAGGGTTTTGAAGGCAATTTCTCTTGGAAGGTCAAATCATCGGCAAAACTTGTATCCTAATGTTCATACACGTTCCCCATCCTTAAAGTACCTTATCAAATGCTTCCCATCACTGAGATCCCCCAAATTCCTCATTTTCACACAAACCCTAGTTTCTTGCTACAACTTGGCAATTTTCTAGGTTGGGCCTGTGTTTTGCCTTTTTGGACCCCTTCCCCTCACTCAATTTCTAAGATTCAAATTTCCCCTACTTCCTAACATCCCTCCCTACTTCCAAGAATTTTCCCAAGAATTTAGAAGCCACTTATCCCCTTCATTTCGCTTCATTTCGACAAATCCCTTGTCCCACACATCGAAATAGGTTTGACTCAAATGATGTTTCTGAGCAATAAAAGATGAATTTGGGAAAACTGAAAGAGGATTTTGTCCATAAAATACCAAGGAAGAAAACCCTCCTTCACTTTTTACACAGGTGTCATGGTTTTAGATAAATGTCAAAAATACAATCGCCTCAGCAGAATTGATGCACCTCTGAAGTGACCTTGGGAAAATCACGTTTTCTCCTAGCTTGGTTGGCCAAATGACTTTATTGATGATCCACATGATAACTAGAGACAATTATATTTCCAATGAGCTACCCTGAGCTCAATTTGGAGTTGCGAAAGGCATTCAAAAGTTGACTGTAACAGCACTCTGCCTTTAGGCAGCCTCATTTGGCACATTTTGACCAGTCTTCGGAGATTTGATTTTTGACAGGGAAAATGAACTCCAAATTAACAAATTCTAGTTGGGTTGGAAATTATACTCAAATATATTTTCAACGAGCTATCCTGCACCCAATTTGGACACTGGGAAGGCCTCCAAAAGTCACCTGGAAAAGGGCTCGACGCACAGGAGGAGGAGCGCGGCGCATATAACCAGAGCGCAGTGCATATAACCGGGACGCGACGCACAGAGATAAAGCACCCAGAACGTACCAAAACTCCCTCAAATTTCTTGTGAAGCCCCTTTAATTACAAGGTAGGCTCTCAAACTCACTTGTGTATCAAATTCGATAAAGATATGGGGGATTATTGTCGGTGAATGAATGAAAAAGCACTTCATAAAGAAAACACAAGAAGAAACCAAAGAAAAACCATTTTCCAGGGTTGTGTAATAGTGTCATTGTTGCCAAGGCTTGATTTTTCCTACCCTACCCCTGTTCCTTATTCCCCCATGTCATTTCTCCTATTACCACTACCCTAACACTACCAAACTCATATTCCCTTTCCCCCTCCTCCTATTGCTCAATAGAAACCCCAAACCCTACCCCATCAAAATACCCCAAACTCCTCCCATATCCCTAAAAAAATTCTCCCTATAAACTATATCCCCATTTCATCACTCCCTTCCTAAAAATCCATGTTTCATTGTTCTCCTTGGTAACAAACATTACAAAGGCACCTAGCCTCACACCATCATCAAAGGGTAGCCTAGGTACAATATACACAGTAGTCATGGCTTCACAACATTCATCGGAGTATGAGATGGAGACACACAGTGATTGGTGAAAGCGAACAAGGACAAGTACATGCTCAGGCACATGAAAAACCATTATTGGGCACGCAAACATGAGCGCAAAGGCCCGAATAAGGAGCTTGAAGGCTAAATTGAGCAAAGCAACAAAAGAGGCAAAAGAGCAAGATCGGCTTCGAATCTTGGCTGAAGCTTCCTTGGCACAACATAGTACTTCATAAAGGACTTTCAGCTCAAATTTCAAGGAATTTGGGAAAATTTTGGTCACATGACAAATTTTTGGCACAAAAATAGGTTTTTTCTCTATACGCGCCACGACGCGTAATATTGGGAGCTCCAAATGAGAAATGGTTTGCGTTTTTGGATTTGGCATGCAAAATAAAAATTACTGGCACTGGGAGCAAGAAATTTGGAGAAGATCTTGGCCACCAAAATGGAAAAATACACTCAAAAATGGCCTCACTGCCCCTATTTTGACACACAGGAAGCAATCTTGGGAGAATGAATATATGGAGGGGAAAATGAGCTCCAAATTCAAAAATTCCACTTGGGTTGGAAAGTAGACAGGACAAGCTTTCCAACGAGCATGCCTGGGCACATTTTGGATTCCAGAAAGTGCCTCAAAACTGGCCTCAAATTAGCGCAATGCATACAAGAAAAGGGCGCGACGCATATAGGAAAAAGGGCCAAAATGCCTCTATTTCGTGAAATTTCGCTCCTGAATTTTTGTAAGTGGGCCCACTCATATGCACTTCAGTTTTTTGGAACCTAAGGTGGTTTTATAAGTATTTTCACTCCAGATGGTCAGTTATACAAGTGGCAAAGGAAGGCAAAGGGCCACCAAGCCATTTGTCATGTTGTGGCGCTAGACCTGTAGCTGTTGTTTGGCTCTCCACCTTCATTTTGTAATGATTCGAGTAACTCCCCAACCGTTGGGAGTTCTATCTCTTCATGGCACATTCTATATATTGTATGCAAACCATTTGCAAAGGGTTGGATGGCTTGTAACTTCTGGGAAACTGTGGGAAAGAAACTCTGTTTCTGCATTGTATATTTTTTACAGAGGATTAATAAAAGGCAGTGGCTCTGTTTCATGAGATTCATGTGGTTGTGAGTGTAGCAAATGTGACTCTTATGTTTCATATGTAGCTTGCTATGTTTCATAGCTCATTTTATATTCATTTCCATTGAAATTTTCTAAGTTAGCTAAGGTAGAATTCAGTTTTATTGCTCTGCCTGTGGGAAAATTTCATGTTTAGTGTTCATTCTTCTGTTGAAAAGGATTCATGTTGTCCATGCCCTTTTCACCCTCTTAATCAATCTATCCATTCTGCACTATGCCTACCTTGCCTCACGAAATAATCTGTTCCTTTATGTTAGTTTCTCTGTTCATTCAGGGCCACTGGTCCCATATCATCCCAGAAACACAGTCATTCATAAAATCACTTCTTATTTCAATTTTCACTTACTAGCCTAAGATAAATAGTTCATTGAAAGTCATCTCAGGCCTTTTCATTTATATATTCGCTGAGTGTGACTCGGAGATAGCCCTCTCCTTTTTTTTCTGGTAGGGCTAGCTACCAGACTGAGCGTGGTTTGTGGTTACCCTGAATTTTGCCTTCTTTCAACCTAAGGCGGATTTAGGTGATAACAGGATGCATGTCATGCTTCTCCCAAGGAAGCATGCAAAAAGGCATCCCTTGTTTTAGGTATCTATTTTTCGCAGTTGGAGGTTACATGCAAGGATCATTTCATAAACCTCCCACCAAGTGTTGCTTTCCCTAGATTTGCGGCATGCGCATCACAACCTCGATTTTATCAAAACTCATCAATTGGATGTTATAGATCTCATTGCGCACATCAACCTTGTAGCTCTAACATCCCACATCGCATCTGGGAGTTGTCAGCACATTCAACTCAATTATTTTGGGGTAATCCTGCTTTCCATGTCTTGTGTTTCATTTCTAGTGCTTTTTATGTTTCACTTCATATGAACATTGTCTTCTTGATTTCAATGAGTGCTTGTTGTTGTTTTGATACATACTAGCTTGTACAAGCACCATTTTGGTTTTCATTAACATCTCACTATTGTCACATGCATGAAACTATTTTTCATGAACGATCATCGATTTGGTGACTCGCCTCAATCACATGCATACTGTTTCATTTTCTGAATATGTCATTCACTTTTTGCATGATTGATCATTCACTTATGCTTACACTCAGCATCGCCATGCATCTTCATTCACTTTTGCTTTCATTTGCTCATCAGTGAGTCTGGGCAGCCTTTGCTCAGACTCCGCCTCACCAAGACAACATTGTGCAATCCTGAAATGGAAGGCTCTACCTTTCTCTTAGGAAATGCACATTTTTTCCTAGTGACTATCCTCTAGTCTTGCATTGCACAACTCTGAGGGACAATGACTATCAGCCCAGAAAATTGTGCCATGTAGTCACTGAGCCTGCAACCATTTCCAGCTGAGATTGCGCATTGCGCGATTCCAGTAGTCAACATCCAAATTGGACTATGCATTGCATAGTTCCAGCAATCAGGTAGCCTCCCAATAGCCGAGATTGTGCCTTACATAGTCTTGGTAATCAGTCTCCCGACCTCCCGGTGGAAATTGTGTGACCTTCATGATTAGACACATAGGTATGTTGCAAGTCAGTTCTTAAGTTCATTTTGGTTTTCAACTAACATATTTATTTCCATGAGTGTTGCCATGTCTCTAGGTATCGTAGGTAGTCATCTGCCTCTTAGCAGCACAGGTACAATAGTTTCCAGGAGAGCAGAGTCAAATACACCGTTCAGAGTACACTTTGGGATGCAGTTGATCAAGTGTTTATGAGCTTGCCTACTCACAAAGACATCAAGTTGTTCGTAGACAAGGACATCAAGATATGACAGCAGAAGCATCATAGCAAGAAGCATCATGAAAAGCAGTTGAAGGCTACATAATGGATGCAACGAATGCAAGAGGAAGGTTGTTGAAAACACGGAGGAGAAACAAAGTTGCCATCTGAAGCCGATCCACTAATGATGAAAGAAAATTTGGAGACTCGGGCTATGAGGTGACGGCGTGATTACGCGAAGACAAATAATGGAACAAAGAAGGAGTTGCATGTGCTGAAGCAGCAACTCAAGGAAGAACATGAGCTGCATAGGCAAGAGAATGAGTTGCAGTATGAATAGGAACAATAGGTGGTGCAACATGCACTCATGGATGAAATTTCACCGGTATAACTTATAGATCCATCCCAAAAGCTAGCATGGAGAAAATATGGTGAGAAGTGTTGTTGATCACATGCAAGGGATTTAGAAGCATGCTTGTCATTGTCTGCACGCATACGATCCAACCCCTTCAGCATACTCACTAAGGTGAAGACAAGAACCAAGTTGAATTAGAGCTAAGCATGTAGTTGACAGTTGATGTGCATGACCACCAGCACACACTAGAAGATCATCACGGACACTATGCATCAATGTGTTGTCGATTCTATTACACCAAGAAGACCATGCACATGCTAGCAGATGAGTTGGATGAAAGAGCCACACCAATGCATCTAGATGCAACGGAGTCAAGAGTTCACTTCAACAAGATGTCACCATGGGGTGCATGCACACCATCATGGATGCCCAAGCTTGACATCAGCTCAGCACCTTCACCATCACAAGCATGTCAAAGATTTGGTCTCACCATAATGGACTGAGTGTCAATGGTGTCTTGCATGGCTTTCTTAAGCCATTTTGTCTCACATGAGCACATGTGCATTATAATGTAACATCATGTCAAGTGGAAGTTCAAGTGTCAATAGTTGGATGTAACATTTATAGAGTAGAAGAAGAGTCATGAGGGTAGATGAACTTCCACAAAGGGGAATGTTAAGGGTCACCCCACCCTTTGCTATAAATAGAACCTCATAACTCATTGTAAAGGATTTTGTCAACCAAGCTTCAATAGGAGTATCTTAGAGAAAGCTTGGACAGTATTGTAACAACCCTTGGCTTCTCCACTACGCAGAGCTAGTACATCTCTTTGGAGGAGCAGGCGGTTGTGGTTGTAATGATCCACTATTGGAACTAGTTGTTAGACATATATGAATTGTATGACTAGAACTTACACTTCTTAATATAACATAGATAATGTGTTTCATGCATACGTTGTAATGTATTATATGCTATCTGGTTTAATCTAAATGGTATATGTATTGTTTCATGCATGCATGGACTATTCTATATAAGTATGTATGAATCTTTCTAAAATGTGTTGTTGGTTTAACCATCACTTTTCATTGCTTACTAACTTGCTTTCCAACTTGTGATGCATCTTTGATCGTGTGTTCCCTTCCAAGCCAAGTACTATTACAGGTTTCCAAGTGGCACATTCATCTCAACCCCTATGTGTTAGAACCTCTCATGCACCTTCCTTGACTCACTACAGCTATCACACCCTTGCTACCAATAGATTTATATCACTTTCCTCTGTGTGAAATCATGGTCAAGGCATTACCGTACGACCCACTGCTGGGAACCTACACCAAATATTATGAGGTCTAATTAGGACTTGTTACTGGGGAGATCCCCTGACATGTTGGTGGGTCCTACACCATCAACAAGATGGGCTATTATTGGCCCAACATTTTTAAATATGTTAGGAAATATGTCCAGGCTTGTGATAGCTATTAAAGGATGGGTCGTTTTGTCAATCTGACAAAATGTTGCAACATCCCCAATTGGTAATAGAACCTTTTGAACGATGGGCATTAGATTTTGTTAGCCCATTTCATCTGCCATCAAACAAAAAGGCCTACATACTAGTTGCTATAGACTATGTAACAAAGTGGGTAGAAATAGTAGCTTTGCTAAGAGCTACAGAAGAAGCTATAATTAATTTACTTTTCGATTTATTTATGTGGTATGGTTTACACGGGGAAGTGATAACATATGGAGGGGGAACATTTGTAGGACATAAGATTACAACCACTCTACAGAACCACCACATCACACATAGAGTCACTTCCACATATCACCCACAAGCAAATGGGTAGGTTGAAAGCACTGATAAGGTCATCGAATCAATTTTGACCAAGACAGTTTTGACACGTTAGTGGGACCGAGCTGCTAGACTGCCAGAGGCCTCATGGGTTTATCACACAACTTGGTGAAATACTATTGGATATTCTCTGTACAAACATTTATTTGGAAAAAAACCCATATTTCCTATTGAATTTGAAATAAAGACTCTCAAAACAGCCCAAGAAGTGGACCTGGATCTGATAGAGGCCCAAACTAAACGACTTCAACAAATAAATGAATTAGATGAATCTCAAATACTTTCTCTACAATGCACTGCAATTATTTAGTAGAAAAGGGCTAAGTGGCACGACAGTCTTAGTAAAAGGAATAAATTTCAGAAAGGAGACTGGGCGCTCCTCTATGATTCCAGATTTCAAGACTTTCCGGGTAAGTTACATACAAGCTGGCTTGGCCCATATCAGATTCAAGAGGTGCACAATAATGGAAGTCTCACTCTGACCACCATTGATAAGTCTGGCTATTATTTCTGGGTGAATGGACATCAGGTACATCTTTATCATAAATCATTCACCAAAGAGTCTTTTTTCCAATATGTACATGATGATCCCACTGTGAAAATTTTAGTTGTAGGGAGTAATGACTCGGCAACTTTACTATCATGAAAACTTATCTCTCTTCAGCTGTAAATAATGTATATATTTTTATTACAGTTGGTTGTAATTTATTTTAGATAGGCATCACTGTGTAAATACATGGATTTCTCTTATTTTTTTGGTGTGTTTAATAATTGTTGTTCAATCAATTGAACAGTTATTGTTCAGTCAATTGAACAGTTGTTGTTCGGTAGAATGAACATCTCTGATTTCTTTTTGGTGTGCTTATAATTGTTGTTCAATCAATTGAAAAGTTGTTGTTTAGTCAATTGAACAACTGATATTTGGTAGAACGAACAACTCCGATTTCTTTTTGGTGTGGAAATAATTGTTGTTCAATTAATTGAACAATTGTTGTTTAGTCAATTGAACAACTATTGCTCGGTAGAATGAACGGCTCTGATTTCTTTTTGGTGTATTTATAATTGTTGTTCAATAAATTGAACAATTGATGTTCACTCAATTGAAAATCTACTATTTGGTAGAAAGAACAGTTGTGATTTATTTTTCTTGTGATCAATAATTGTTGTTCCAAAAACCGCATAATTGTCCTTCAATTTTAATCAAGAATACATTTTTCTCTCCCATGCTTTCCTATCAAACCATCTTTTTGGATTGGGAATTTGTACCCAATGAAAAGTAGTAATATTAATACCATTATGACTTGTAAAAGCTTTGATGGTTATCTTTATTCTGACACTGACCTGGTTTATCTATATAATGACCGGTTGAAGATCTCCTCTTTGGGCATATCATAAAATGATTCACTATCTTAATACCATGTTGGTTTATCTTTCACACTTTTGATTGATAATTCCCTTTGGTATGATGATATATGGATAAAAGCATAACTTTCATTCGCATTTTTTACTTCTCATGCCATACCTAACTCTTAAGGAGTAAATGAGCCTCCATCCCTTTACTATAAAAATATGGAAATATAATACAAATATTATTAGAGAGGATAGGGGGTCTCATTACGAGCCAACCTACCATGGTCATAAGGATGTAACAAGTGACATTCCATTATGGTCACCACACCAGGGTAATGACCTTCTAGATAGTCAAAACTGTCAAAAGGACAGGAGGTCTCATCACGAGATGGCCTGATCGCTTTGTTATATCCTGGTGAATGGCGCTATGATTATCTAGTTACCATGCCAACATAGTGATCTCTTTATAGAAATAGACAACCATCTAAATACTGAATAGAGGATTCTAGATCATTTTTGGGTTAGAAAGCAACCCTGTTGAGGCTATGAATGCCTGCTGGCAGTAGTGGCTCTGCTTATGGTATTGAAGTTCTATGTTACATTGCCAATTATTCTTTATCCCACTATTTCCTATTGATTCATTTCTAAAGGTGAATTTACCATTTGAACAACATTTATAACTATATTAACCAATATGCATGGTAAACTCTACTTTGATATGAATTATATCAATATTTTCTGATCAATTGATACCAACAGTCGTTATCATCTATCAACTATCATGCTTTCGTCATATTTTTCCACCTAAGGAAACATCTCTTCACATAATGAACAATTCTCCATTTTACTCTTTTTGCGGTCATTTCCCATCTTCGCAATTTGTACTTCTTTAACCATTTTTTTAGTCATATTTACACTGCTCTAACTATTGTCATGCTGCATTTATGAATCCCCAACATCCTTTCCCTTTTTCCTATGATTTATGGTCATGGACTCCCTTTTCTAATTGGAGGGGGGAGGTATGCATTATGGGATAGCATACGTAATAATTATCAAGATCTTCCAAAAACTATTGATGTGATAAAGAACATCATTTCCTTTTAATAAAAACTTTAAAGTTTTGTATACATTTTATTGTGATGTTCCAAATTGAGAAAAATTGTGAGAAAGTGCATGCAAAAGTGCGATTTGGGCTACTAAGGCATAGCAACCATGGGAGGAAAAGTTGTCCAAAGTGAACCTACAATACTCCTAGTAATAGAACAGGCTCACAAAATTCTTGAGCATGCTAGCTGGCTCCAATACCTAGCCAAACTATAAGGATTCCATAGTGAAATAACATTTGAATTCTTGCAAAATCTATAGGATGGACGCACGACGATGAAGGGAAAAAAAATAACAGTTTCTGAAGCATTTATAGCTGAAGTCTCTAGAGTTCCAGCAGAAGGCACAAAATGGACTAATAAACATGTTCTCCTGCATTATGCAATTGCAGTATTCCAAGACCCAGATGAAAAATTGGTATGCAAAGGCAAAGGGATTCACCCCACATCTTTAAAGGAACCATGGAAGGAATTGGCGACCACTGTTTAGAGGTACATTTGATCCACACTAATCCACCTGGATCAACATCACTTGTGACAAATGTCAAGATGTGGTAAAACCTCGACAATTCAAATTGTTAGCCATTCTTAAGCAGAAAATTATGGTTAATTTAACATTCTTTTTTAATTCCTTATTGCATGACATTGCTAGTCGGGTTAGGAAGGCTAAAGATCCACATTTTGTCATCAAACATCATGATCTGATCGAGTTAATTGTTATTCATGGATCGGCCCAGAAGTAATTAACTTGGGATGACTTTGTAAATCCTGCCTTAACCCTACTAGAAGAAAACCCAGATTCATAGACAAGGATAGATGACAGAAACATTGATAACATAGAGACTAAACAACAAAGGGTAGATGTAACAAGTCTAAAAAGGGAAAGAAAAATAAGGAATCCTTCTTTCACCTCTAGCCCAATGAAATGTAGGCATTCTGTAAGGATAAATTCACAGCAGCGCACCCCAATTCCAACAGAAGAAGCATGATCATCTCATATGCCCTCTCTAAGCCCGCAAAATTATTTTTTGCAGGAATATGAGGAAGGAATGGCTCAAGTATTGGATTAATTGGGTACATATTGTGAAGAAAGGGATCCATATGGAAACTATGTAGGACAAAATCATTCCCTTAACCAGTCCACCTCTGCTGGCAATTATGACCATACTGAAATTTTACCATCTGCTGATGATTTGGAGGATCGGGGGGAATCAGTTCCCTATATGAATGCATCCCCTAATAAACAAGCCCATTCAGAAGAAGACCTTGAAGATGAAAATCAAGCAGGAGATACCATTCCATTGGAACATAACCCTGATATTGGCATAGCTCCTCATGAACCCAAAATAAACACAATTGTTCCTTCTCCAATTGGAAACCCCGTGAAGAAGAAAAATCATACAAGGCCAAATTAAGGAAGCTTATTAAGAAATATAGGAAACCGAAGAAAACAGTCAAACAATTGAGAGATTGGTTAAAAGAAGTAGATAAGGCCCAGAAACCGAAAGTGGAATTAGAAACTATGGGGACCCAAATAGAGCAATGTCCTTTAGAGGATATTGAAACTTAGACCGAAAGACCTTGTGTTTGTTCAATGGAGACCTAAACGAACTTTCCTACCACATGTGTTGTTGTTCAAACTGATTTTGAGGAGAATGCCCAGACAAATTGATGTATGCCCCAAGAAATAGCTGAAGCTGTTGTTCAAACTAATTCAGCAATAACACATGATAATGAAACTCAGATAGAGGAAACACCTCACTATGTTCCTCTAGTGAAAGAAGTTTTTATCTTGAAATTGCAGAATGAATTAAAAAAGACCCAAGAGGAGTTGGCTCAACACAAGAAAGAAGAAGTACCTTTATAGATACACCAGGAGTTGCAGAATAAATTCAATGAACTTACTGCAACAAAAGACGAGAATTTTGCCAGCCTCAAAGATGAGCAGAAGAAAGTAGAGAAAGCATAAGCCCAACTTCAAAATCCATGGAAAAAACTGAAACCATTTGTTCTCTTCACTTTGATGCTTTGTCTTTCCAGTCACCTGCCACTAATTATGCATTATTCTTGTTGGAAAGGTACCTATTTAAGAAATTTAAAGCTATCAGGGCTGGTAAAAGCCAATAGAATTCAATACCACTTTAGAATTTGTCCAATGTTGTAAGGAACAAAATGAACAAGTACAACACCTTCTATGCGAATTATACCTGCACAATTTTTTCTTGGACGATGAATAAGATAGTAATCCTAGCCCCTTCATTGGGGACACTCAATTTCAAGCTTTCCTCTCTTTTGCTTCCAATCAAGTTAAGTGGGCTAAAGCCTATAACATTTTATAGAAAAGGTAACATAGTGTAGATTTATGGGTCAGAGGAGAACCCACAAAACCTTTACAATCTTTTCATCCAAGATAGAAGTTTTATGCAACAAGAGGGAGTTGTGGCTAAGTTGGGACCACTTCGTAAAGATATTGTATGAGGAAATGAGGAAATGAAAAAAGGTAAGTAGGGGAGTATGTTGGGCCATAGAAAAGGTATGTTTTATCCTCATATTATCTTAATTAATCATTCATTTTAATATTTTATATTCATTTTAGAAAATAATTTAGAAGAAACGATTGTAAAATTTGGATAAAATCAATCATTAACTAATTGTGTAATTTTCGGCATGAAAGCTAAATTTGACCATTTTTATGTGCAAGAATATGAATTGAATGATTGATTTTCAAATTATGGAATAGTAGCGACCAAGAAAAGAAAAAAGGACAATGTCTCGCTCATGTAAGCTAGTGGAATTATAGGGGAATCAACATTATTTTGTAATAAAATATGATTGTTAGTTGCGAAATCCTCAGGATCTTATGATCTTGAGGATCCACTCTTATATGTTTGTCTCTCATATTATATAAAGTCGATAGGTGAAATAGAATAGGGAGCTAGCTAGGAATTGGGAGATTGTAACTTTCATTTTTGACATAGAGTATTCTCAATACGGTGATGTTGTATCTTTATTATTGAATTTAATGAGAAAGACGTGTTTTACTTGTAATCACATTCTAAGTGTCTTTCAGCAATGATTTCTGGAGACTCTAGGCCCAATCACTTGGAGATTTATTTCTTTACTTGTGCCATACTTATTTATTTTTACTGTTGCAATTGTTTATTCATGTTATTTCATGAAACTAGAATTATTTTGATTATTGTGAGTATTGATATTTATGATTTACCTTTACCATTCAAAGTAGATTCTAGATCTTGCTATGTTTACATCTGTGTGGTATTCTTTGATGAATTTATCAAATTAGTTTAAGTATTTGATTGGTGTTCCTTGTGAGTAGTGTTATTAGAGATCTTGAGTTCACAGTTTTTGCTTTCATTTAAAATCTTGAGTAGTTTCTTGTTGTTTATTTGTTGTAGTTTTCCTTTTTGTTGAACGAAATATTGTCAATACTAGTTAGTAAATCTTCTAAGAGTGATTCCTATAGCATACTTGCATTCAGATTCAGTTATTCGCACAATAGATTAAAATAGATTTGAAAATGCTTTAAGGTTTGCCTTCAGAATTTTTTAAGATTGAACTTCGAGAATTATATATTAATAATTGCAATGATTTGAAATCATTTCATTCTGAATTAGCCTCTAAATTAACTTTCATAGACAATGTCGAACACTCTTGAAATAAACAAACTTACCCTAGGTTGATAATTACTGTATGTATTAGGGTTGCTTTTAATAGTAATCTTAGTGTACCAACAATAGATACTTTTTAAAATAGCTTGGAGTTTGATGTTAGAAGAACTATAGCCATTCGTGAGATGGCACAAAATACTAGTAGAACCACCAATGATAATGAGATCTTAAATGTTTCTCTTTGTAGTGAGAGGCAAACCTTGAAAAAGTGTGTACGATTTTATTTGCTTGTTTGTGGTGATTCCTAGACCCCAGGAGAAGGGGAATTCTCATTGATATTCAGAGTGATAGATCCCCCCACCCCCCGAATCCTACCACCTTTGGTTTACTTTTAGCCACACCATAAAACCAAAATATATGATCCTTTTGTTATGGTGTCCATTTTATCAAATGCATATTTTGAAAGTTTGTTAGTGTCAGACTTGTCTTCCTGTCACCAATGATCAAATATGCTTTTACCAAGTTTGTTAGGGGTCTCAAGATCAAATTTTATCATGTCACTAGTTTTTCAAAGTAAAATTTGGTCAATGGCTAGTTTGTCTAGGAATGTCTCTATTCTCTTAAAAAATCTCACATGTCAGTCGCTTACACCACTCACATGAGGGTATCACAATAAAGAGAATGTCTTCATCATATCAGTCATCATCATCACCATTTCACTCAATCTAATGTCTTCATTAGGTCATTAGGATTTCAAGGTCCATCTTCATTTCATACATAAAATCTAGAATGGATGAGTTGTGATAAGCAGCTCTTTGCAATAAGTTTTTATGAAATTTCATAAGTGCTTCATGGTTACAATCTCAAGGTTCCAAAAAGAAGAAGTTTCACTGTTCAAAAATATAAAGAGAAGCTCAGATTTCAAGTCTCCAAAGTGGCCAAGTTCAAAAATGTGAAAGTCATGTTTTGGAAAAGGTATGTGGGGCCCATTTTTATTCAAAAGAAGATCATATTGTGCCTATAAAAGCCCAAAAAGTCCCAAACATGTTTCATGAGCATCCTTACCTCCTTTGTTTATCAATATCTCCCCTCCTTTGGTAAAAAAACACGGGTTTTCTAGCTAAAATTGGAAAAAATATCCCAGTGAAACACTTCTGTTAACTATGTTGCACTTCTAGAGGTGGTGTTGCGCTTCTGTGAACTGCGTTGTGTTGGAAATAATACTGAGAGGGGGGGTGAATCAGTATTATCAAATTCTTTTCAATATACCTTCCAGATTTATACTTTAGTTTATTCTTCAGATATTGACCATTTGTTTGTATGTCAGTACCATATAATAATGAGCAAGAACAAGAAAGACAGATAATCACACCAAGGAACACCAGATATAAGGTGGAAACCCAATGTGGGTGAAAAACACCTGCTGCAATATGTCTCTATCTTCTTTCAATTAGAAACCTCTTTTACAATGATTTTGTACTGGTGTTGTCCTTTACCAGTACGCAAGTTGCAACATGCAGAGAGCTACAACCCTATCTCATTTTCCAATCTCCTGGAAGGGAGCTACAACCCCCTTTGCTTCTTTTTTTTTTACTTCTTTAAGGACCATTTTTCATGAATTTTCAAACTGGATCCATGGACATCAAATAATCAACAAGTACATATGAATCAACCAAACTCCTTATACAATCAACCAATGAATCACACAATTTCTCAAAATGTTGTAAACAGAAAGGCAATACCAGTAAACTAAACCCAGAACTCTGCAACAAATAGATAAAAGGCAGCCAACAAATAATTCAAAGAAAAGTCCACAACTTGACCAATATAAACCTGTGGATATCCGTAGCTCTTCTGTGTCTAAACTGCGCAGATCCGCACCTTATCTTTCTTGTGCTCTGCGTATTTCTCCCTAGATCCGCACCGGCACTGTCTGCCTGACAGCGTACCTCCACACTGTGACTTCTTTTTCACTGCATACCTCGCACTGCGCCTTCTTCTTCCCTACGTACCCCACACACTGCACCTTCTTCTTCGTTGCGTACCCCGCACTGCGCCTTCTTCTGCGCTGCGTACCCCCGCACTGAGCTTTCTCCTACGCTACGTAACCCCGCACTTACGTCGTGGATCACTTGCGAACTTCTGATTAGGGCCAAATTAATATTCCTCCAATGTGCCACAGTCAGTCAGATCCACAAATCTGTTCATGCGCCCGAGAGATCATGACCTATCAATAGATTCACCTTAAGTTTTCTCCTTGATTTAGATCTAGCTTTTAAACCAATCACCCAAAATTTCAGATCTTAAGATATTCAAATTTCACAAGTGTGTAGACAAGAGATCTCCTTTCCTTTTTATAGGCAAGTCTTTCACAATACCACGGTCCAAAACCATAATAACACAATACCATGAACCCAATACCTTGGATCAATATTTGTAGATGCAAAACCACGCACAAAAACCTTAGGATCAAATATGTCGGGCTAAATATCGTGAACCATTCATAAAGATTCCCACGTGCACGCGCTTTTCTGCATTGGAGAGAGTGAAATTGGGGTCCGCACCTTCTGAACGGAGCACCTGCGTGTATGTCTGCACTTCTTGGTCGGCATACCTGCGGGTCCGCAGATTCTCTTAGGATCACCTGCGGGTATCTCATTTTCCATGATTTTGAGTGCCTGAACTGAGATCTTGCCACATGAGTGATTTGCCATCAAGTACAACACCTGTACCATAGAGCCAAACCAGAATCATAATGCCAACAATCTCCCCCTTTGGACTTGATGGCAACCTCAAGATCCTCAATTTCATTCTCCCCCTTTGACATCAAGGGAAAAGGGTTATGCTCCCCCTGAGAACATGCTTAGGCCTTTTCTTTGCTGATCATGCTCCTCCTGATAAACCAGATTTGCAAAAGGAAGGAAATATCTGCACGAAGAACCACAGTCCACCAAACACCATAAATGACCGATAGAGACAAGCATGAAGATCAACATGAAGATATTCTACCACAATGCCAACAATGCATTATATGCTCCCCCTGAACCTGTTCCATTTGATCTTCGACCAATCCGCAACCCAGCAAATGTACGCGTATACCCCATATGAAACTTTTGTACAACCAACACTCTCTGAAACAGATGAGATTCAACAACAAGATGATGCATCAACAACCCCTAGATTTTTCCTGAGGTATTCAAAGGTCTCCCTAGGAAATGGTTTGGTGAGTATATCAGCAACTTGTTCCTTAGAAGGAACATACTCCAACTTGACCTTTTGTTCAAGCACTTGTTCCTTGAGAAAGTGATACTTGATATGTATGTGCTTGGTCTTTGAATGCATGACTGGATTCTTTGAAATGCTGATTACACTTGTATTATCACATAAGATGGAGATAGGTGGTGTACAAGTGATTTGAAAATCCTGCAAGATCTGCATCATCCAAAGGAGTTGAGTGCAGCAAGATGCAACAACCACATATTCCGCTTCAGTTGTAGATAAAGCAATCGAACTCTGTTTCTTGCTAAACCAAGATACTAATCTGGAGCCCATAAAGAATGCACCACCACTTGTGCTCTTCCTGTCATCCATGCTTCCAGCCCAATCTACATCTGTATAAGCATGAAGTGTGAGATCTATATCTCTAGGATACCATAAGCCATAGTTTTGAGTTCCTTGAAGGTACTTGAAATTCTCTTCACTGCTTGAAGATGAGTTTCCTTTGGATTTGCCTGAAATCTTCCAACTATTCCCACTACATGCATGATGTATGGTCGGGTACCTGTCAAATAAAGTAGACTTCCAATCATAGACCTGTAGGTTGGTTGATGCATTGCTGCTGATTCATCATTTGTACCGAGGCTGCATCCTGTGACCATGGGGGTACATACTGGTTTTGCATCTTCCATGCCATATTTCTTCAAAATTTGCTTGAGATAGTTGGTTTGAGACAAGAAGATCCCACCTTCATTTTGTTGGATTTGCAATCCAAGAAAATATGTCAGTTCTCCAAGCAAGGACATTTTGAATTCTTTCTGCATTACCAAGGCAAAGCTTTGACTCATACCTTCTTCATTGCTGCCAAAGATAATATCATCTACATACACAGCAAGTATTAGTAATTTGTCATTTTCAATTTTTATATAAAGATTGCTATTTGTTGAACCTTTTGAAAAACCTTGTTGATGAAGGTATTTTTCCAACCAGTAGTACCAAGCCCTTGGAGCCTGTTTAAGACCATAGAGAGCCTTTTTCAGTCTGCATACAAGATTTGGATCATTCCCAAGAATGAAACCATCTGGATGCTCAATGTATACTTCTTCTTCTAAGTCTTCATTTAGAAAGGCCGATTTCACGTACATTTGAAATACTTTGAATTTCTGAAAGCTTAAGAGAGCAAGGAACATTCGTATGTCCTAGAGTCTAGCAATGGGAGCAAAATTTTCTTCAAAGTCTATTCCTTCTTGTTGAGCATACCCTTTACAGACAAGTCTGGCCTTGTTTCTAATTACTTCCCCATTTTCATTCAATTTGTTCTTAAAGATCCATTTTGTTCCTATGACATTCTTATCTTTTGGTCTAGAAACCAACTCCCAAGTGTTGTTCTTTTCGATTTGTTCAAGTTCTTTATCCATTTCCTTGACCCAACATTCATATTTGCATGCCTCTTTTACATTTTGTGGTTCAGTGGAGGAGAGAAATTCCAAATAGCTTGAGGCTTCTGCAATTGTTCTTCTTGTTTTTACACCTGCCTCCTTTTGCCCCAAAATTTGTGATTCTGGATGATTCTTTTGAACATACCTAGAAGGAGTCTTTTCTTCTATCCTTATTTATTCCTCCGGCTCCTCATGGGTTTCTTCTTCATGGGTCTCTTCTTCATCATCAGTTTGATTTGGAGAGTAGTCTTCATCCTCTTCAATATCTTCATGATTTACTTAGCTAGGGATGTATCCTTTTTCATCAACCACTACATCAATGCTATCAACAATTCTTCCAAGTCTTTTATTATAACACTTATATGCTTTACTGTAGGGAGAATAACCAAGGAGAATGCCCTCATCAGCTCTAAGTTCAAGTTTTCCAAGCTGTTCATCAGTATTCTTAATAGTGGAGTCTCTCCATACCAGAGCTCATGCAGAGTTTAAGTGCTGTTCACTCGGACATTTGTTTTGTTGAGAATAACAACCACAACATATGCAGCTTCACCCCAAAAGGTTGCGGGAGTTCCAGACTCATCAAGCATAGCACGGGCCATTTGTTGGACTGTTCTATTCATCCTTTCCACCACTCCATTTTGCTGAGGAGTCCTAGCTATAGAGAATTCCCTTCTTATTCCATGTTCTTCACAGAAATTGAAAAATTCATTTGAGGTAAACTCCCCACCTCTGTCTGACCTGAGGCACTTAATTTTGTAATCTGATTCATTTTCAACCAGGGCTTTGAAGGATTTGAATTTTTCGAATGCTTCGTCCTTGTGCTTCATAAGTCCTAACCAAACCATCCTGGAGAAGTCGTCAATGAATAATATAAAGTATTCTTCTCCTCGAGGTGACCTTGTCCTAAATGGACCACATACATCTGTATGGACTAGCTCAAGAGGCCTACTGGCTGATCCTTCCTTCTCAGGGAAGTTAGTTCTGGTTTGCTTACCAAACTGACATGATTTGCATATGGTGTTGTCTGGAATTTTGATATCTGGAAGACCACGAACTGCTTGGTATTTGCATGCTTTCCTTATTTGTGAAAAGCTTAGATGCCCCAACCTCCGGTGCCATAACCAGTGTTCATCATCCTTACTCAAATAACATTGTTGTTGTCCTTCTTCAAATATGTATAGGTTATTTGGAGTTCTTCTGCCTTTGATCACTGTTTTTCCTGTATCAAGATCGCGAACACTACATCCATTTGATCGAAATATTACCTCGGTTCCTTGATCGCACATCTGACTGACACTCAGTAGATTATGCTTCAAGCCATCAACATACAAAACATTTCCATCTTTGAACTTTTCTTTCAACTAAGCAGTGCCTTTTCCTTTTATGGCTGCAGGGGTATCATTTCCAAAAGAAACTTTCTTTCCCTTTTCTAAAGCAGTATATGATTCAAGTTTTTCTTTATCACCTGTCATATGCTTCGAACATCCACTGTCGATGTACCATAGATTTTCCTATCCTTCTGCATAAAAAGCTATCCCACATCTTTCTAGTTGTGGTTCCTTTATTCTCCATGTTCTGGTGCTTGAGGTTTGTTCCTTTGTCTGCCGAAACCTGCTCCTGCATTCAGAATCTTCATGACCGAAGTTATTACAAATAGAACATTTAATTTCATTTTCAAGAGCCGAAAATTTGTTATGGGTCCTTTTCGTAATCCAGTCATACTTCTTTGTTTTTGAAGTTCTCTAGTCATGATTGTCTTATAGGCAACACATTGAGCTGTTTTATGACCAAAATTATGGCAAGAGAAACATTGGCCATTGAAGAAACTTCTGCGATTATCAAATCTACCAGCGAAATGATTGTAGTTTCGATTGCCATCCATTCTTGAAGAAAATTGGGAAGATTTTACCTGAGGTTGGTTGTAGCTTTTGTTTGTCCTTAAGGTAGCTTGCCCCCGATTTTCTTGATAGTCTTTGTTCATTCTTGATGAAGATTGTCCCTGATTTACCTGATGATTTCTATTAGGCTTTTGTTCACTCCTTCTTGCTGCATCAAGATAGCTTTTGGAGGTGGAAGCTTGAGATGTTTCACCATTATACCCCAGACCTGTCTTGATTAGAGGGGAACGCTGCACATTGATAATCTCATCTAGAGTTTTAGATCCTTTAACAAATTTAAGATTAAGGGCCTTTGTTTTCTCAATTTCTTTTCTAAGGCCAACAATTTGACATTCTAACTTCTCAAGAAATTTTTCTTTTTCATCAAGTTGAAATTGCAAAGTATCAATGATCACATTCTTTTCTTCTAAACATGTTTTGGGTCTAGAAATATCTTCATAAAAACCATCCACATCTATATCATCCAAGTAATCATCATCTTCAAATGCCATTAAAATTTTATAGTGATTACCTTGTTCATCTTCATCGTTATTTGATAATCCATCACTATCTTCGTGAGTGTAATAGCTTTTCTTATTTGCATTCTGTTTCTTGTTCCATCTAACTGGTTCCTTCCCCTTGTCAATCTTATCCTTATGAGGACATTTGGCAGCATAGTGACCTACTCTTCCACAGGCAAAACATTTGAAAGGTAACTTACCTCTGAATCTTCCAGTACCCTGTTGAAGATTTCTGACAAAATTTTATTCTTCTTCTTCTTCTGACGTGTGTCCTGACTCATAGTACTCTCCTTTGCCTGAAGCCTTGAAGGAAGCTACTCTCCTGTCTGATGGACCTCCTTTCCTCATTTCATAAGCATTTAGAATTCCGTGCAGCTGTGACATTTTAAGATTTTGTAGATTCTCCTTTTCTTCTATAGCAGAAACTTTAGATTCAAATCTAGAGGACAAAGATCTTAGAAATTTTTCAACCACAACAACCTCTTTTATTTCTTCACCCAAATTTTCATACAATTAAAAATTTCATCTACACGAAAAAATAATTAGCCACACTTTCATCATCTATAACATCTTGATTTTTCATGACTGAATCCTGAGGGTTTTGAAGTTTTGCTCGTTTATAGACCTGATCATTATCTCCTTCATTTACTCGAGATACAATCTTGTCCATATCTCTTTGCGGATTTAAGCTGCTATTAGCCTTTGACATAATTCTTATTTGAGATAGGCAATTCTAATAGAGTATTGACTCTGCCATTTGCATTTTGTTTTCATATTTCTTCTTTCAACCGGATCTGTAGGAGTTGCCTCGATCGGAAAAAGTATCCTTGGTTATCTATGATATCCCAGACTTCTGTACCAAAGATTGAAGATAGGCAGTAACTCTTACCTTCCAATATACGAAGTTTGTCCCATCAAAAATCGGTGGCCTGGTTGATGCTTCCCTCTCGTAGTTGCTCATGATGATAGATCTTCCTTCAAGCGATAAAGCTTCTTCTGAAGGACCTACTGTGATACCAATTGTTGGAAATAATATTGAGAGGGGGGGTGAATCAGTATTATCAAATTATTTTCAATATACCTTCTAGATTTATACTTTAATTTATTCTTCAGATATTGACCATTAGTTTGTATGTCAGTACCATATAATAATGAGCAAGAACAAGAAACATAGATAATCACACCAAGGAACACCAGATATAAGGTGGAAACCCAATGTGGGTGAAAACCACCTGCTGCAATATGTCTCTATCTTCTTTCAATTAGAAACTTCTTTTACAATGATTTTGTACTGGTGCAGTCCTTTACCAGTACACAGGCAGCAACCTGCAGAGAGCTACAACCCTCTCTTGTTTTCCAATCTCTCCTGGAAGGGAGCTATAACCCCCTTTGTTTTTTTTTTTACTTCTTTAAGGACCACTTTTCATGAATTTTCAAACTGGATCCATGGACATCAAATAATCAACAAGTACATATGAATCAACCAAAATCCTTATACAATCAACCAATGAATCACCCAATTTCTCAGAATGCTGTAAACAGAAAGGCAATACCAGTAAACTAAACCCAGAACTCTGCAACAAATAGATAAAAGGCAACCAACAAATACTTCAAAGAAAAGTCCGCAACTTGACCAATATAAAACTACGGATATCCACAACTCTTCTGTGTCTAAACTGCGTAGATCCGCACATCTTTCTTGTGCTTTGTGCACTTCTCCCGAGATCCGCACCTGCACTGTCTTCCTGACAGCGTACCTCCGCACTGTGACTTCTTTTGCATTGCGTACCTCACACTGCGCCTTCTGCTTCTCTGCGTACCCCACACACTACACCTTCTTCTTCGTTGCGTACCTCGCACTGTGCCTTCTTCTGCATTGCGTACCCCCGCACTGAGCTTTCTCCTGCGCTGCGTACCCCCGCACTTACGCTGTGGATCGCCTGCGAACATCTGATTATGGCCAAATTAACAGTCCTCCAATGTGCCACAGTTAGTTAGATCCACAGATCTGTTCATGCACCTGAGAGATCACGACCTATTAATAGATTCGCCTTAAGTTTTCTCCTTGATTTAGATCTAGCTTTTAAACCAATCACCCAAAATTTCAGATCTTAAGATATTCAAATTTTACAAGTGTGTAGCCAAGAGATCTCCTTTCCTTTTTATAGGCAAGCCTTTCACAATACCACAGTCCAAAACCATAATAACACAATACCATGAACCCAATACCTTGGATCAATATTTGTAGATGCAAAACCACGGACAAAAACCATAGGATCAAATATGTCAGGCTAAATACCATGGACCATTCATAAAGATTCCCACGTGCACGCACTTTTCTGCATTGGAGAGAGTGAAACTGGGGTCCGCACCTACTGAACGAAGCACCTACGTGTATGTCCACACTTATTGGTCGGCGTACCTGCGGGTCCGCAGATTCTCTTAGGATCACCTGAGGGTATCTCATTTTCCATGATTTTGAGTGCCTGAACTGAGATCTGCCACATGAGTGAGTTGCCATACAACACCTGTACCATAGAGCCAAACCAGAATCATAATGCCAACACGTTGGGCTTCTGTCAATAGTGCTACTCTCAAGACAGAGTGGCCTGAAACTTGCCAAAACTCACCCAAATTCCAAATCTAAGTTTGCATTCTAATTTTTTGCTCTTCTCAGCTATTCAACAAGTAAGGACCATCATCTTACTCTCTCTTTTCTTTGGTCAAAGCAAATGCAAATGGTGAGTTTTGTTCATCTAAGGTTTATATGAATTTCATGCTTCAAAGCTAGTGCAAATGGTGGGCTTTTTCATATAGGACATTTCAAACTTTAATAATTTCCATTTCATACCTCTGTGTATATATATATAATCATATCCTCCACCAAGAAACTCATTTACATTCAGTTTAACTCACCTTTTCACAAACCCTAGCTCATACCTATCAATTTAAACAAATTTCCTAGCAGGATTGTTTTTTAATTTCTCTTACTCATCTCCCTCTCTCATTTCACTCCATTCAAACTTCCTAATATTTCTACAACCCCTATCCATCTCCCAAAATTTTTCCCTATCATCATCTCCCTTCCCTAACTTCCTCATTTCATTATTTCCTTCCTTGAGCAAGAAAACAGCCAGCTTACAGCCAAACAAATAGTCATGCAGAAAGAGCAATCTAAGATGTTGCAACAAGGAGGCAAAGGTAAAGTAGTGTTAGAGATTTTTGAACATGATGAACAGGAAAAGCAAGTTGGAAAAAAGAAGCCAAGGACCAAGGGACTCAAAATGGCATTGAAGAAAGATAAAGAACAAAACCTACTAGATGAAGACTTGGATATTGAAGACAGAATTGCCTTGGAAATCAATGAAGACAAAGAGTATTCTCTAGGTAAGGTCAATGACCACCTAGAGAAGATTCTTGACAAGGCCAATAGGGACAATCAACTATTGAGGCACTTAGCCCATCACTATCAGACCAAAAACATGATTTGCAACATCAAGCTCAAGCAAATGAAAAACAAGCTAAAGGAAACCCTAAAAGAAAAAATGAGAGGGATAACTTAGAGATTCTTGCTGAAGAATCCATGAGACCATGACACACCTCATTTTTCACTTCATTACCAATTTTGAGAGTTTTTTGATCATTTTTGGTTTTTGTGAATTTTGGTGCAAAACTCAGAAAATGGACTAGTCATAGAAACGCAGTGCCTTGGCACTGCACTTTTTCCTCAGGGCTCCAAATGACAAGTGGCTTACATTTTTGGACATATTATGGCCTCCTCTAAAAATCCATTTCATCATATTTCTTAGACAGGGCTCAAATTTTGAGAAAAAAGGAGAAAAAGAGGTCAAAAATCATCATTCTGCCACTCTTTTTTACACGTGCTATTCTTTTGGAGACACCTTGGGAGAATCACTTTTTTAAGGCCTTCCCATGGGTAATTTTAAAAAATTCAAGGTTTTATGGAAACTAGATAGGAAAGGATAGTTGATTTTTCTCTCAAATTTCAAATTTGACCTCAGGAAGACACCTAAAACTAGCCTCAAAGTTGGCACTTCGCTTCTGCAAATTTCTGAGTTTTTATTTAAAAATTTCACTATGTAATATCTTAGGCTTTCGTTTGACTTGGTAAAAGTTAAAATTATGATGTAACTTCAGTAATTCAAAGTTTAGATGATGTAATAATAAATAGACAGGCATGATAGGTTGTTTTTATGGTTAATTAGGCCTCATAAAGGAAGAAAAACTCAAATCAAAGTCTAAGAGAAGAGTTTGTTTTTTACCTTCTCACTCTCACTTGTTGGTTGAGAGAATCTTGGAAACAGTTCCACCACTTAGGGATTCGACCCCTAAAGGTGGGGAAGATGATCATTTGAGTCTATATGTATCATTTCTCATTCATAGAGAAGGATTGGACTTTTGAGGAGAGACTTGTACTCTATGCTTTCATACAGTTAATCAAGGAGCAGTTGCAGTTATTTATTAGGAATACTTGTTCACTGAGTTTGTGGTGTTGTTTTCCTTTCATATCAGTTTCTTATTGATGAATTCATCTCTCTTAACATTCTTTTCTTTCTTCTTATGGTTTTCCTTATAGTCATATATGCATAATTCTTAGATTCAAAGCTCTATTTATGTGGAAAATCATGCTTATGTATCTCTTCTTCTATATTAATGTTTTCATGCTAATACATGCTCATTATGATATATTAAACTTTTACACCTATACTACATCGACTAAATATTAAGTTCACCACAACACATTGTTATCTAGCTCCTCTTCATGCCTGCTACTGCAAACTTGATACCTTTACCTAATTTCTTGCTCTCATCCCTAGTCCAGCAACCTAAAAAACCCTAAATTTTCAAATACTCAAACGATACTTATACATCTAGCCTAAAATCAATTTATTTTCTAGTTATTCATTGAGAAACCCTTAGAGAGATCCCTCTCTAGTTCAGTAGGTCTAACTACTAAACTACAAGTGGTTTGAAGTTACCTTTTTCAATCTCCTCCTCAGCTTGGGACATTGTAGGGGATAACAGAGTCTAAGCTACCAATTGCATGGAGGAGTAGAGGTTGAAGGAGTACTTACCTAAACTCCAAAATAGGCCCACATGCATACTTTTCTAGATCCAAGGTATGAATTTATTTTAATTTGAAAATGTTGATGATGAAATTTTCCTTCATGAAAGCCATTTCATTCCTAACATTTCCCCTAAACTTGGGTTCCTCCCCTTGGAATGTTTGTCTATTCATGGTCAACCATATTTTACCATTCACATATTTAGGAAGGGCAAGCCAAATTCTTTTGAAGGGAGGTTTACCTCTCATGGACCCTCTATAACAGTTATCCCTACTTCCAAGAAGTTCTTGAATATCACTCGGCATCCTTTACTCTACCACCCAGCCTTTGAAGAATATTGTCCCAAACCAACTTGTTGAAGGGGAAAAAAACAAAGAGGTGGTTGATTGATTCTTGGTCATTCTTTCACAACCCACATCTAGATGGCCCTACTATTCCTCTTTTTTCCAAGTTTTTTGTTATCAATATTTCTTCATGCAATAGTACCCAAAAAAATATGTTAATTTTAGGTAGGCCATCTAAACTCCAAATTATCGACAATTTTTTTTTTTTTTTGGGGTTGATCCATCTAGGAAAATGATAACCTTATAACCTTCCTTAATCGTGTAATCTACCTTCCCCCACCCATGAGAATCTGCGTCCTCAATATGAGGAGAAGTATATCCCAAGAGCAAATATTTTGACTTTATGTAGATCAAGTAGAGTTGATGAGGGAGCTAACCCCAATCCCACCCAATCTATCTACCCATTTATGGCCATTAGGAGATATCAAACAAACTGTATCTTCCAGATTGGGAAAGTTAACTGTGCAAGGGCATAAAATTGAAATTTGGGACAATTAATGGATTGCCTTGATTACTTTCATTCTAAATGCTTATTTTCTTTCCATTACAAGTCCACCATATTAGCTGTGATTTGATAATTGAAATGGAAGATAAAATAAGCTTCTAGATACGTGAACCCCTTTTGATGATTGGCATAGAGTTAATACAATCCATATGATCTCCATGAAATTATTTCCTTTGCAAGATGGATTTCCACCAGTCAAAGTGATCTAAAATTAATTACCACACTAACATGGCTCCGACAACCAAATTCATATGCATAGGATCTCTAATTCCCAATCCAAATGATACCTTTGTTGTGCATATGGTTTTTTAGTTCACTAGTTGAAATTTTTCAGAATTAGACTTTCCTCCTTGCCAAAGGAATTTACATATCTCTTGAGCCATTATAACTCATACTCCTTCAAGTCCTAAGAGAATAAAATTGAAAGAGAGGGAAGGATCAGAGCACTGATTGAACCAATGTAAGATTGTTTGTCGGATTGAGCCATTGTGTCCCCCACTTCTCAAATTTTGATTGAATTTATCAAGTATGGAGAGCCATGAAGGATGAAAGGAAGGATTGGGACAGATTGGAATAATAATATATTTAAGATTTGTCCATGATTTTTTTCCAACAATTGTTAGTTCCCTTAGAATTTAGCATAGGTAAGTTTTCTCTATTTTCCAAGTGTTTAAGTGGCTCTTTCCTTAATTAATAACTCCCCTGAAACTTTCAAAAAGCTGACTATGACTTAATTAAATCTCATAGAAATGAAAATGGAGGATATCCCTAATAAGATAGTATCATCAGTTAATTGGGCATGGTTGATGCTCTTAACTCCCCTTATAGATCAGGTTTCTAAGATTTTATGTGTTCGTCATTAATATTCTAATTTTTTACTTATAGCTTCATCAATAATAATGTAGAGATAAGAGAGGAAACTCTTGCCACAAGCCTCTTGAAGCCTTGAAGAAGACTGAGGGCTTGCCATTGATAATGGAGGAGATCCATGGATCTATAATGCACGTGAACATCCAAGAAATGAATTTGGAGCAAAATCCCATTTTACCCCAGATAGAAAGGAGGAAAGAGTGTTGGGCTTTGTAAAAAAAAGAAAGTATTTCACCCCCTCTCACTATTCTACACTTAGATACTTCTCTAGTGGCACAAGACAAACCTCGAACAAAATCTATATGTAAAATTTATGCCGCTCGAAAGTTGACATTCCTATTTTGACCACCATAATTCAAGAGTGTGCCACGTAATCCCCCATTAGTCATGGAAAATAAGATAACCACGTTATCATGATGAAGGAGACTCTAGAAAGTTAATTTTGTAGCTTTATTTAAGAGTTGAAGGAGTCAAATTTAACCACTAGTAAGCTATTGGGTTGTTTTATAACTGAGCCACTAGAAGAAGTGGTTCCATTCTATTCGATTTCATTGTTTTCCATATATGAAAAAATTAATTAGAATGGATAGAAAGAGAGAATACAAAGAGAAAGTGTACACTGTAGAAACCCATGGGCCACAAGTCTCACTTATTTGTGCTTGCATCCATTTCCATTCAGGGAAAGTGAGAGCAAAGCAGCCTCACCTTCCACTTGGGTTTTCTCCTATAAATGTTTTCCAAATCATTTCTTTTGTTCATTGTGGTTTCCGAGTTTTATCTTATTGCTATCTATTTTCCATATTTTATCTATTGCATGCATAAAAATAAAATAATAATTAGAAAATCTATAAATCTAAGGAGAAATTAACCCTCATATTGTAGATTTCAGATTTTCAAATATATTTTAATAGATATATTTTGATGAATTGTCTAGTGGAATATCAGTGGTAGTTTATTGAGCATTAGTACTTGTTAGCATTATCTTTCAATCCAAATTCAAAAACTCATTGATAATTGGCATGCAATTCTTTAAAATTTTGTTCTATATACTTGTTAACAAACTTTAAGCTATTTCTAACAACAAAGAAGAAACTGATAGTGCAAGTCAACTAGAGAATTTTTAAACTTTTCATTGATTATGAAAGTGAAATTTTCCTACTAATAATGGAAGATTAATTAAAAAAAAAAAAAAAAAACTCACTCATAATTTTTTAGTCTTTCCTTGGCAAAATGAGTTAAGTAAAAAATGACTGGATTGAATCATTATATATAGTTTTTTATTTATCTCGATTCTTTTAAAGAGGAAAAACTAGAGGAATTAACTTACACGATGAGTTTTATCAATGATACCTAGTTTGGAGAATCATGGGAAAAAAAACATTTTGGGGCCATTTTGAGGTATAAAATGATGTTTTTTGGGGTTGAAACATTCCTTCTTAAGGACCATACTCTATGACATTTTGCTACACTTATAAAACTTTCCAACAATGTAAGAATCATGTCAATCAAAGTTTGTACACAAAAGTTACACTTCTGCAACTTGACCTATCATGTTTGACCACAATTACATAAGTGGATGCCATGTTAGCCCTTGTTACACATGGAAAAGAGGCTAGCCATATCAAAACTATGAATAATAAGGCTAGAAGTACCAAAGTTAATTTTAGTTGAGAGTTGAAGGAGTCAAACTTGACCCCTAGTTGGGTATCATGTTATGCTATAACTAGGCCTCTAGGAGGAAAAGAGGTTTCATTCTCTTTGATTGTGGCATGCTCCATAGTAGATCAAAGCAATTGGGAATGGGAGTGAGAGAGTTTAATAGTGGGAGTTAGTGTTTTGTAGCAACCTATCAAGCCATAGGTCTCACATGAGCCCATAGATAATTCATTCTCCTTTGTACTTGCATTATTTCCATTCCAACCAAAAGAGAGTAGAGAAACCTTAACTTCTAGGTGGTTTTTCTATCATAGTGGTTTCCCATAGCATATCATTGTGTTCAATGTGGTTGGTGTGTGATCAAAATTTATTTTTCTTTATTTTTTTCATTTTAACTATTTCATGGAAATCAACAATTAAGCTTTATAGAATAGTTTTCAATTTATTTTTATCAAATCTATTGTGATGAACTATCTAGTTAAATATCCACAACATTTTATAGATTGCTTAGTCATATTGTCCAAATACCTATTTCCAAGCTTTTTTATGGGTGTGTCATAACAATAAGACAATTGATCGACTTATCTAATGTTAGTTCTAGGTCACCTACGGGACTTTGATATACTTGAGGATACATAGAAGTGAAATTTCATATAAAAGTGATGTTTGTTGTGCTATTGCATGAATGGGTACCGATAAGGGTTACAATAGTGACCAACTAGGTGAAGTCACTTGTATTCATACATATATTCTTCCCCAACCATAAATTTACCCATTGAACAACATATCATTGTGTTATTATAAACTTTACAATACCTCTTAGTTTGAAAAATATTCTCTAATATATTGGCTTGTGGAAGTTTTCTAATTACACTTGTGGTATTCTTTATTAACAAAATAAAAGGTTTGGAGCATCAATAATATATTATACCTAGCTTTAGTGTATAAATTCCAACTTATAACAACAATAGCCAATTATAGAGAACCAAAATACCATAAATTTGAATATTTTTGTTGATGATAGTAATTTTCATTTTCCTCTTCAAGGTGGGGGAAACCTCCAATTAAGTAGACCTTCAATTACAATATGCTTCACAAGACATCTCTTTACATTGCTTATACTTCTTTATATAGTTATATATAGCTCTCGGGAACTTTCTAGAGAATGAATTTTCTAGTACGTGAAAACTTCTAGTAAGCCTTCTTCCAATTATTACTTTCACATTATATCCACTATATGGGCCTAGTTTGCTAAGGATGGCCCTAATGATATAGTAACCCATCTATCTCCATTTTTTTAAACCTAAATTGAAAATATATTTATATTTCATAAAATATATTCTTGGGGCCATGGTTGTACAATGTTTACAATTATTTAATGTTGGTCCAGACTAATAAATACTATAGTAAGCAACAAAATTCTAAATTGTGGTCTAAAACTATGCCCTAGAGTAGGCACGAGGGTGTTATCGATGTTATAGAAATAATAGCTTATAGATCCTCCAAAAAATACCAACTAAAAATGGCACTTACAAAACATGGTTTGCAGATAGGCTTAAGGAAATGGGGTCATGATTAGAACCCATCAACTTTAAGGTTTCCTTTTGCTATATGGACCCCCTCATTCATATAGAGGTATGCCTTCTTATTTTTGTGCCTATGGACATGAATAATGAAATATTCCTAGCATATGATAGATACTTTTTAAAATTTCTTGGAATTTGATGTCAAACAAATTAGAGTCATTGATGAGGTGGAACAAGATAATGGCAGAGTCACCAATGATAATGATATCCTGGTTGTTTCTCTTTTTAGCTAGAGACAAACCTTTCATTATGCTTGCTTGTTTGTGGTGATTTCTATACCCCGGGATAAGGGGTATTTTATTGATATTCAAAGTGATAGATCCCCCCACCCCCATGGATCCTACCACCCTTGGATTATTTTTAGTCACACCATCAAAACATAATATATGATACTTTTGTTTTGATGTCCATTTATCAAATTCACCTTTTGAGATTTTAAGCTACCAATTAGATAGAGGAAGAAAGGATGAAGGAGTACTTACCAGAATTCCCAAAGAGGTCCTTCGAATCGAAGGCTTGAATTGATTTTAACTTTAAAGCTTTGGTAATGAAATTTTCCTTCATGAAATACATTGCATTCCCAAGAGTTCTCCTAAAGTTGGGTTCCTCCCCCTGGAATATTTGTCTATTTCTAGTAAACCAATTTTTTCCACTCACATATTTAGGAAGGCCAATCTAGATCCTTTTGAAGAGAGGTTTACCTCTCATGACCCTCTATAATAGCTATCCCAAATTCCAATAAGTTCTTGAATATCACTTGGTGTCATTTACCCTACCACTTAGTCTTTGTAGAACTGTGTCCGAAACCAAGTTTTTGAAGGGGAAAAAAAGGAAGAGGTGGTTGATTAATTCTTGTTATTTCTTACACAACTCACATCTGGATGGGCCTACTATTTCTCTTTTTTCCAATTTTTCTATTGTCAATAATTTTTTATGCAATATTACCCAACAAAAGATGTTAATTTTAGGGAGTCCATCAAAACTCTAGATCCTCAACCATATTTTTTTATTTTGGGGGTGATCCATCCAGGAAAAGGATAGCCTTATAGCCTTCCATAACCATGTAATCTACCTTCCCCCACCTACAATCATATGAGTCCTCAATATGAGGAGAAGAACATCCCAAGAGGAGAGATTATAGCTCTATTAAGATTAAGTGGATTCAATGGGGTAACTAACCCCAATCCATCTACCCAGCTACAATCATGAGGATATATAAAACAAAGTGTGTCTCCCAAACTAGGCAAGCCAATTATGTAGAGGCCTAAAAATAAAATTTGGGTCAATCAATATATTGCCTTGAATATTTTCATTCCAAATCCTTACTTGCTTTTCATTACCAGGCCACCATGTCAGCTTTTCTTTGATGATCAAAATGGATACTAAAATAAGCTTCTAGATATGTGAACCTCCTTTGATGATTGGCATAGATTTAATATAATCCATATGATCTCCACGAACTTAGTTCCTTTGTAGGATGGATTTCCACTAGTCAAAGGGGTATTAAATAAATTACCACATTAACTTGGCTCTGACAACCAATTTCATATGCATATGATCTTTAATGGCCATTCCATCTGATACCTTTCGTGTGCATATGGTTTTCTAGTTCACCAAATGAAATTTTTTGGAGTTATACTTTCCTCCTTGCTAGAGGAATTTAAAAATATCTTGATCCATTATAACTCTAACACCTATAGGTCCTAAGAGAGAATAAATTGAAAAAATGGAGGGCTCAAAACACTTATTGAACCAATGTAAGCCTACATGTCATATTAAGCGATTGTGCCCCCCACGTCTTCAACTTTGACACTAATTTATTTAGGATGGGGAGCCATGAAGGATGAAAGGAAGGCTTGAGACAAATTGGAATTCCAATATATTTAAAATTTTTCCATGATTCTTTGCCAACAATTCCCAATTCTCTTAGAATTCATCTCTGGTAAGTTTTTTCTATGCTCCAAATGTTTAAGTGGCTCTTTCCTTCATTTAGCAACCCCGTGAAACTTTCAGAAAGTTGTTTATGACTTGATTGAATATCATAATAATGATAATGGAGGATATCCCCAATAAGATAGTGTCATTTTTTTAATGGGCATGGTTAACGCTCTAAAATCGTCTTACAAATCTAGTTCTTGAGTTTTGATGTGTTCTTCATTCATATTCTAATTTTCTACTGATAGCTTCATCCTTAATATTGTAGAGAAGTAGGGAGAGAGGGAAACCCTACAACAATCCTCTTGAAGCCTTGAAGAATCCATAGGGCCTTCCATTGATCAAGGAGGAAAGAGTATTGAACCCTCTCAAAAGCATTTCCCATGTCTAGTTTGATGGCCATTCCCTTATCACCTCAAGTCTTACTTGAATGGATGACCTCCTACACCAAAATATCATTGTCCATTGTATCCCTTTTCAACAAACCCATTGCTTGTTCGAGATAATGCCTAGAAATAGCAGCTTGATTCTAGAGACTATAACTTTGGCAATAATTTTATAGGACATTTTACATAAAGATATTGATCTAAAGTGGGAGAAGGAGGAAGGGGTTACCTCTTTAGGAATGAGTGCCAAGAAAGAGGTGTTTATTCTCCCACCCATTTTTTTTTTAAATTCTTGATTTAGTCAACCATTCTACAAAGGTTATATTTGATGGCATGCCAACTTCTCTTATCAAATTTTCCTGTGAAGCCATTTAGTCTAGAAACCTTCTCTGGTTGGAAGTACCACACTACTTCTTTTACCTCTTCCTCAAAATATTAGCCCCATCAAGGATGCATTTGTCTCTTTCCCAATTCTGTTAGGAATATGCCTCAAGAATTCCTCAAATCCCTCTTGTGTTCCTTCTTTGGATACCTTATAAATGTCCTTGAAATGATTGAAAGCACCTACTTTTATTTCCTGCAAGGATGTGATATGTGATCCATGAACATTGATTGAGGTCACTTTATTCCTCCACTCTCTCATTGTTTTATTCGTGAAAAACATGTGTGTTCCTATCCCTTGGATTTAACCTAAAACTTCTGGATTAAGCCTCCACATTTCCTCCTCCTACCTGAGATATTTGTGAAGACTTCCAAAGGAATATTTCTCCTTTTTTCACAAGATATATTGAAACCTCTTTCCTTTCCATCCTTTGGAAGATGTCTTCTAGATTTATCCTATTTGTTTCCACCCACATTCTCTTTTCCTCCTAGAATTTTTTAACCCATTCTTTTAAATCTATCTTGATTTCTTTGATATTTCTTTCCCATATGAAATTTGGGGAGCACTTAATCCATGTGAAGCAAACCTTTGACACATTCTTCATGATTTCCATCTCTGGTAGCCATAATGGATTAAATCGAAAGGGGAGTGGGGCCATGTCTTCCAAGGGCTTTATATGAAGTTTCATGGGTCTATGATCTGATCCACCCCACGTCAAATGCAAAGAAGAGATAGTGATTAAGTGATCCAATAGATCATTTCTTACCAGGAATCTATCCAATCTATCCATTATGTGTCCCAACCCTATTTTTATTGTTCTAAGAGTTAGATGAATTGATATAAATGAGCACCCAAAGAGAAATTAAATCCTCCATGTGTTCCTGAAACTAATCCCTGACAAAAAATCCTCCTTTATTTTCCCATGGGTGCATTGTGGTGTTGAAGTCACCATCTATGATGCAATATATGCTTGGGTGGATTTATTTGACATTCATCAGTGAATCCCAGCATCAAATCTTATCTAGATAGGTTATTGGCATGTATACATTGATCATTAGATTACATACTCTTTTGTATGGAAGATAGAGAAGGATCCTTACTAAACAATAGTTTGATTTTTCCTCTTTATATATTGAAGATGACTGAATTCCATAAAATACATAATCCTTTGGATGATCCCTTTGATCCAATGGCAGACGTTTTTCTACCTCTCTACATTATTCCAATTTTTTTGAGGTCTTCTTGTTCCCCCAAATTAGTCTCTTGGGGCAAGAGAATTTGGGAATATTTTACTTTGATCAAACTTCTAATTTCAAACTCCCTTTTGTCACTTCCCCACCCCCTACAATTGTAGGAGATAACAATCAACATTACTAATATCTTTTCAGTCCCCACCTAGCTAAGGACCTATGATCATTGTTACATTGGGCCTCTTTGATTTTTCAAATTTGGGGCTCTAATGACAATCTAGGTTCCTCTTTCTTTGTCCCTCATGATTAGTCCTTATTCCTACCCTCATATCAGTTTGACAACATTGAAATTCTTTTCCATCTCCTTTTCACATCAATTATTAGCTTAAAAAAAAAAAAAAAATCAGGATTAGATTTTCTTTAAGTGGGAGATAAAAGATCTTCATAATATTCTAATTGTTTCCCTTCCCCCTTATCTACTTTAATTGGAATATCTTCTAGCTATGTCATTTCTTCATCAACTTTTCTAAGCGATTATTACCCTTAAACATGTATGTCATGCTTTGTGATCTCCTCATCTCCCCCGTCTTTGGATGAGCCTTCATTATCAAGGGGAGTGAACTCGTTATGGGACTGGCAGTGATTTTCACCTACATTTAGCCCTTGGTCCATGGACTAGGCTTTAGGAGGGTAGTGAGGGGGAAAGGACCCTTTTCTTACTTGAGCACCTTGTATTTATTGTTGTCCCTATATTTCAATTATCTTCTTCTTTTCAAGGTTTGCATTGGTCTCCCTCTTCTTAATGTTTTTCCTTATCTACTCCTTTTGGGTAGTTTTTCACAAAATGGCCATATTCATGGTAATGCTTTTATTTGAAATTCAATTGGTCATAATCCACCAGCTGGAAAAAGGTTCAGTTGTTAAGGGTTAATTTTCCTACTTCTAGAAAACCCTTCTCCATATCAACTTCCACGTACATTTGAAAATATGCATAAATGGATCCCTTCAGTTCAACTTTTTTTATGTACTTTCCAAGAACACTCCCAATGTTTCTGAAGGCTTCTTCATTCCAACAATGGATGGGAAGGCGAAGAAACTTCACCCAAACTAGAATCATTATTGGCACATCATTTTCTAGATTAAAATCAAGATTATATCTATCCAAATACAACCCTTAGGAACCCACAAAGTATGGGCCACTTCTAAATATTAAATATCAACCTTATTTATTTTCAAACAAGAATGAGAAGAATTCTCTTACACCAAAAGAAGTTGAGATATACCTTTTTATGAGTGATCACCAATTTTCTCCACCTACTAGTTCAACATTCCCGGGGAAGGAAAAATCCTCATATCAAGCTCTTTTTATCCAAGCATGACATAATAATTTGGGATCAATCTAGGAAGACTTGGATCTTTGGAATAGATTCTAGATTCTTCACTAATCGAGAGGTTTTTTCATGCTATACTTTCAGGGCCACATTGAGCAAATCCTAGAAGGCTAGATCAGGTGCAAGTGTAAGAGGACAGGGGCTGGAAGCCTTCGCCCGCCACCCCCCCCACAACGAACATGGCCATGGTTGGTTGTATGTGCTTCACTTATACTTGACTCTAAAACCATAAAAAATATTCAACCCATATATCTACTTAAGAGGGATAAGGTATACTTTAACATTGACTAGAGGGTATTTAATAATGATCAACATATTTTTTTATGTTTTCGCCAATGAAGATATTTTTAAAGATGTAGTTATTGATGATGAAGAAAAATCCAAAGCCTTGTAGAATTTCCTAGATGGAATGAAAGATGTTAAGGCTAATTGAATTCTAAAGAATATTTTAACATTAGATAAGTTGTATGATCTAAAGATCATACTTTAAGGATTTATAAATATCAAGCCTAATAATTGTTTTGTGGATTATGAACTGATTAATTTGGGTCCTAGCAAAAAATATTAATTATGTAACTTGTTGATGTTGAATGGTTTTGCCATTAATGTCAATGCTATTCTTTGAATGTTTTTAATATACATCAGAAAATTGCACTAATTGGAAGTTCCAATGGATAATAAGCCCCGAAGGAGATGGAAGCCCAAATGCTTAGAAGCCCCTATGGTGTGATCAAGATGCATTGCATTTGACGAGATTTATGAATGTGAAGGAAAATGAATTTTCATGCAATACCATCATAGGTGTATAATAATCATCATGATATTTCTATATATAGGCGGCACGCCATGTAACTCCTCATGGTTGAGGAGATATTCATTCTTAAATATGAAAAATAGAAAGTGTATTCAAGGTGCCAAAAATGAATGATAAAAGGAAACTTTATAATTGGTCAAAATTTTGGCATTAATAATTGATAAATATTGAATAAATTATGTGGATCTTGTGTTGACCAAGTCACCCTTAAAAATGAATTTTTCTATGTTGTAAAAAGGATTCATGTCATCCCTCAAAAAAATCATGTATATTATTGCAAATATAAGTTGGCTCCTCTAGAAAAATTGAATTTATGGGACTGGTTGGCTTAAGTTTTAAGGTGTTTAAGGGAAAGGTGGCCCCACTTTAAACCCCCCTACTTTGTGTATATAGGGAATTCAAATGCCCTCCAAAAGCATCAATCTCTCAAGCATTATATTGTGTGTTTCATCTAATATTTTCCTAGCCCATGGCAACATGCATGTCTAGAGAAGGAAGAATAGTTCCTTAAGGAATTTTGGGCTTATTGTTTTTATCTTTTCTGTATAGTGATTCACTAGATAGGATAGATTTTTTGAGGGATAATTTATGTTGATAAAAGCCTATTGAAGATGCAAAGAGGGGTCAATTTTATGGCCACATTATACCTATGACAGATGCATAATGAAGGCCAAGTTTGTGTGTTTGAGTTTTTCACAGAAGAAGGTTGAAACATGCCTATAGAAACCATAGGTTAGAGGCCAATTTTGGACATGCTTCGGGTATATATTAGCCAAATTAAGTTCAAATTTCATCATGTTTTCAAGCCATAGTAGGGCCACAATAGGGTTAAGTCAGGGTTGTAGGTCAAGCACATCAAGCCATATTTAAGGCCTACTCTAAGGCTACAATTAGGCTTGTTCAAGAATAATTAAGGGATAATATAAGTCCCCACTTTAACAATAGTGAGGGTTGATCCAATTATTAATCAAATAGGAAAAGTATTGACTTGATTCACCAAGTTAAATCCTATCAAGAATGAAGCAAAAGTAAAGGTCGAAATCAGCCTAAGTTAGTCACGGTCAAAGGGATTGAGTGAGGTCTACTTTATCCATATTCAAGTTTCATTTTAAGAGAATATTTAGTCATTGTTAAGTCACACTCCTTAAAGGGATAAGTAAGATTGTTTTGGAGTCTTTCGAGAGTAAAGATAAGGACAAAATCTATAGGAAAAATTTGAGCCAAAGGCTAAGGAAAACAGTAATAGAAAGATAGCACAATTGATTGTATTGTACTTGTAACAAGAAATCAAGATTAAAGGTAACTTGTAGTTGTTTTTCAATTGTGGATAATCTAAGGCCATAACCCAGTGCATATCACCTAAATTTATGATAGGTTTTTCCACAACGATCTTCTCTATTCTATCCAGTGTTAATAAGGGTTTTGTTGTAAACATGTTGTACTTGATAAGGGTTCTATTATTGAAAGTGTTTTTTCCATAAGAAAGGTTTTCTTTCCATCATTATTGCTGGAATTATTTAGAGTTAAAATGTTGTTACATTACTGAAAGGAACCACTAAAACAATTTGACTATGTGATGGTGAGTATGATACGATTATGTTGATGACAAATACTTGCATTTATCTATCCGAAGTACTTGAAGTCTGAGCAACAACTTTATTTCTAGAATCCTTGACTGTGTTTCTTTCCATAGTGGTTATTATTATTAGATATATGATAAGTTGGTTATTGATTGAGTTTTTTGTATAGTTTCACATTAGGGATTTGTGGTAGTGACAGCGCAAGTTAGTTATGATTATTGAGCTCTCTATTGTTCATGGTTTGAGGTATCTAAAATCTAACTTGACATTGTTGTTGATGACAAAGGGCATGTCATGAAGACCTCACTTTGCGACTTATTTTGGTTGTTAGTACATGTAAGAGCAGATTAGAAGTGAGTCATTTTGCTTAAGGGTGTGTCAGAGAAGGATTCATCACAAGAATAGGTTAGGGTTTGTACAAGGATATATATATGGACACACACTTATTTATGAAAGAAAGTGTGAAATCTATTGATAAGACAAGGATTATACTTTAGAGTCAAAGTATTTTTGATGTTATGTTTGCAAGGATATATATACTTATTGATGAAATAAAGTGTGAACTTTGTTGATAAGACATGTTAGGATTATAATTCATAGTCAAAGTATTGTTGATGTTATGTATGCAAGGATTATGATGATTATAATGTTATATGATGTGGTAAAAATTAGCTTAGTAGGGTTTGTACCGCAGAGATCAAATTGGTTGTTGACTATTGGATAGAAGCAGAGGCAGTGACACTGCAACAAAGTTATTGACAACAATGGTTATGTAGTGTAGTTATCATGTGAAATGGAAAAAATATTTATTTAGTGTGATCTATATCATTCATTTATATAATTTTAAGGGTATAAAGGTGGTGCAAGGTGGAGATTGAATTCTCCTTCATGTTTGAGCCTCAAAACATTTCAAGGTGGAAGGGTAGTACTAGGGAAATAAATTGATGTTAGCAGGGTGTTGGAGCATCCTTCCAGTTGGATATAGTAAAACCAGGGTGTTGGTGCACCCTTTCTTGGAGCCAATAAAACCAAGGGGTTAGAGCCTCCTTCCCATTGTTGCTGTAGAATATTGAAAGTTGGAAATTCCTACTAATCTAATATTTAAGAAATATATTAGGAAGCATTCGATGGTTTTTCTCTTGAAAGGGTTCCCCCCTAAAAATATCTTGTGTTTTGTCTATGATGTTACATTATTGAATGGTATTGTTAATCTTTAATGTTTAATTTATATGATTAAAATTGTTAATAATGCCCAATATTGATTCACCACTCTCTTAGTATTGGTGAATATTCCAACATTTGATTACCAAATAAAATATTCGATTACATTTTCTTATTCAAATAATTCTTGGATGTGTTCACTTGATCTTATGGTGATTTGAAGGCATATAGCACCATAATCATACAATATGCCATTTCCCTGAAGGAAGGTGTCTAACCATTCCACCCAAATGAGGAAAGTGCATCCAACATTAGACTCAGTGGTCTAAAACAATTTAAAGAATTTTTTAAATACTAAGGTTACTTTTGAAGTTACAAATACTAATGGATAGAAACTATTAATCTTGGTAGAAAAAACAAGAAAAATTAGATTGTGCATAGATTTCTGGAATATAAATAGAGAATTAAACAAAGAAAAATTCCATGTTCCTCCCATCTATTTGATCTTATAGTTTCTTTAAGGTTCAAAAAAAAAATTACTTCTAGATTGTTTCTCGAGTTATATTCAAGCACTTGGGGTAAAATTAGATAGGATGAAAACTACATTTTGTATAAAATGGGGAACATTCACCTATTTTCAAATGCCTTTTGAATTGATTAACATTAAAGCCATTTTTTAATGAGCCATAAACATAGCTTTCGGGGTCTTATAAATCAAATTTTAGTGGTTTACTTTGATTATGTAACAACTTATTCAAATGATAGGGTAAATTAGCAAAGAAATTATAAACAAAACTTTGTTGTATTGAAGGTTGTTAAATATTTCAAACCCTACATTATAAAAAAATCATGCTAAAATAATTGTACCTCACCTAGCTATCATAATGTATTCTTGCAAAAAGAAATTCGTGAGAGGACAAGAAATTGGATGATTGCGATAGAGGAATATGACCTACAATTTAAACCTACAAAAATGGTTAAAGTTCAAGGTTTATGTAAAATATAAATAAAGCACTTGATCCTAATTTATTTACCTACGGAAGGTTAGGAAAATGATATTTCACTATGTGCATAGGAAGTATTATTTATCCCAACTATAGTGGGACTTTGGCATGTTGACTTGAAGAATTTCTTACATCTAATGAGAGTGCAATAAAAATAAATAAGAAACAAAGGAGAGCATTGAGACTCAAATGCACCTAATACCAATTTGTTACATTGTATTTTTTTGAAAAACTATAAGAGGGTATTATTGATATCCCTAAAGAAAAAGGATGTTAACCATGTTCTTAAGGAATTATTTGATGGATTAGTTGGAGGATATTTTACTAGTGATGCAATAGATCACAAGATCTTAGAGTGAATTATTATTGGCCAATATTATTAATAGATTCTTGTTCATATGCCGAAAGGTGAAAATCCTCCAAACTAGTGTTAGAGGAGAAAATAAGTCCACTATACCATTATATCCCATGAAAATTTATCAACCAGATTAGCACTGGAGTCTAGACATTACACATGAGATAAACCCTAACTCTTAAAATTAACCGAAGTACATCTTAATGGCTACATTTTATTTTAAAATATGGATATAAGTAGTCCTAGTGATCAAATTAAATGAATCAATTGTCATTAGGTTTATTGAAGATCAATTAGGTGTTCAAGACCCCATTGTGAACACCCAAAATAGCTCTAGGAACCTCTCCCTACTTTTTGGTATATAAAAAGGAAGCCATCTTACTACCTATTGTTATCTCATAATCGCTCCAACTTACCCAAGCTGCAAAGGGGAAAAATTGCTCGACTATCTAAAGGTGAAATTAATATCTTAATAAAATTAAAGAAGAAATAAAGAAAGATAAGCAAAAATTTAGTTCATTGATATATGGTATAAAATGGTTTGATAAAAAATTGGCAACATGAAAAATATTTGAGGTAGGGGGGCTTGTTTTGAATTGGGATAAAAATAAAAGAGCCCAAAGGAAAGTTCACATAGTTTCACACTTGTGGCTTGGTCAATTCGAGGTGTCTTAAAAGCTCGGCCATTGAGTTATAAACTATAGAACGTGTTGCATTAGGTGGATCTTTTTCCTTTCAATGACCAAATTTTGATGAGATGATTTTGTTAATTGCTTCACAATGATTGCCATGTACATAGTAGTTTTCATTTAAATAGTATTACTTTTTTGTTCTTTAATAATTTGAACTTTGAGTTTTTGTAATAAGTTTTATTATTGTGCTTTATAATAAATTTGTCTTAAAGATGTTTAATTTTGTTTTGAAAATTTGAATCCATGTTTCTTTATTTTTAATTTTTTTTCTTGAAGATGGATTGTACACATTCTAATCACTTTGTAGTATCTCAAAATGGTTGTGTGTTGTCTTGATAAGAACATTGACATTTGCTAATTCTTGGAATCTATAATTGTGTTACTTAGCCATGACTTAAAAAATAAGTTGTGAATAAGTATCCCAAGCTATCAAAAGAATTTGAAATAATGGTGGTTTTGGGTCCTCTTTAGATAACTCAATCATATAAATTATTTGAAGTTAAATTAAGTGGTGATTCAACCACCCTAAACATGCCATCCATTTACATCAAATGACCACACCATGTGAAATGTTCACAATCAAACCTCCAACGAATATACATATGTGTGTAGATATGTATGTGTGTATGTATGCAAAATAAAACATTCAGACCTACGTTATAATTCAAGCACAACAAGTCCTTTCCCAAAAAAACAGGCGTCTTCCCCACTTGGTCATGAATATTGTTCTTTCCCACCCATCATTACTATAACATAGGTACCTTATTTGGTGAAAGGATTAGGAAAGGAAATTCAGTTATATAATGGGGAATTCAAATATCTCTATTGAGGCTATGGACACTCATTAGTAGCGAGAAAGATTTGTGATGTTAGAATTACTCCACCAAGGCTATGGACACTTGTGGATAGTGGAGAAACACCACAAGAAATAGAAACAACCTATCTACTAAAAATCTTCAACCCCATTTAAAAGATAAAACCCTATGATTATGATTTCTACCACAAATATTAGGAGAGAATTTAATAGAAATCGAATCCATGTTTTCTATTTTGTGTGATCGGGATACTTAAGTTATGTTATTGGGATACTCTAAGTTCATGTTATGACAAGAGGACCTGAAGAATCCATTTTTTTTATTCCCAAGGCATGATCTTTCTAAAAAAATTGGCTTTCTATTAAAAGATATGATTGAATAAGTTTTGACTAATAAGGGACTTATATTTTCCAAATGTATTGCCTTTATTTTTTCGCTAAACAACCACCACACCCCCTCCCCCATTTTTTTTGAGCAAAAAGTAGGCCTCAGTTTCTCATTTTCATCCTTTTTGAGTATTTTTATTGATCTAATTTACTCATTTCCATGTAGCTTATTTTAGTTCAATTCACTGCAATAGATTACTCTCTAATTTTTTCTTTGATTTCTCCAATTATTCCAATTTCCTTATCTCTTTATTTTTCCTTTAGTTTGTTCACCTTTTCTTTTGAGTAAAGTTTCTTTAGTTTGAACTCTTCCATTTCTCTTTTCTCCTTTAATTTATTATTTCATCTTCATTCCTTTGATTCTCAAATCAGGCTCCATTTTCATTTTTTCATTTTCCCCTTGCTCAATTTCAAATTTATACCCAACTTCAACATTGGGCCCTTTATTTTTCTTCATTTTAATGGTATTCATATCCTCAAACTTGCCTTCCCCAGTTTTCAAAACTAGGCTCTTTCTCAACCTTCATTTAATAACCCTTGTCTCAATTTGGAGATTAGCCTTGATTTCCATATTGAACCCTTCTATCACCAATTAAATTGTACATACTTTTGTTTTTGTTAAATGTTTTTTGTGTTTTTTTGTCTTCTTTTCAAGCTTTTAACTCATTGAAATCCATATTATTTAATCAATCAAAAACCTTTGAATTAGGCTCTCTCTTCACCAAAGTTATTGAACCTTGGTCTAATTCGATGATTTGTTTGATTTTCCAAATTGGGTTTTCTCTTTCCAAAATATTGTGAAAAAGGGTTCCAATTTTTCAATTAGCCCAAATTTTCAAGTTGGTCTCCTTTGCAAGAACTCTTTGTTGCTTCTTGAAGCCTCTTCACAACCTTGAAAATTTTCCCTCAAACATAATTTTTTACTTTCAAAAATATTTTGAATTTGAATTATGATTAGCCAGAATTTGAATATTGGGCTTCATTTATGTGAAATTTTGCCACAATTTTATGATTGAATCTAATGGTTATATCATTCTTTCAACGCCAAAAGAGTAGTGAGAATGGGTTCCAATTTTTCCAATCACTCTGATTCTAAGATCATTCCTTGTTTGCTTTTGAGATATTGACATGTGTTAAATATTTTAAAATACTAAATTGGATTCTTTGACGTGTGTCAACTACTTCTGAATTCATGCACACTTTAAAGCATGTCATATCTTGGCTCAATTCAATGGTACAATATTTCAAACCACTACCTTTTCAAACTTTAAAAATAAAATAAAAAATAAAAAATAAAATAAAATAAAATAAAATAAAAAATTGACTTTGGGGCATGAATTAATCTCACATGTAGTATATATCATGGTTCACTGATTAAATGTGGTGACCTAGGAATTTATTCCTATTAATAATGCTCAAGGCCACAAAAGTATGTAGGATTGTTTCAGTTCAAACATTTAGGCACATAATTTTCAATATCAATCATCCTACATGCAAGCTTTATTTTCCATTTAGAATATGAATTAAAATTTGACATTAAAAATCTAAGGAAAATAAATTCCTGCAATGACATGCTCATCAAGTTAGGATTAATATTCTTGAACCTTGAAAGCTTATCCAAATTCTAGTTCAACTAAGTGAATTGGAAGTTAACTTCACATGCTCTATTTTTTACTTTGCTAACATGCAGGAATTTCTACACGACCTCCAAATAATGTGCAAGGAGGAAGAGAAGGCCTCAAGGAAGATTAATTTTAGGTCAAAATAAAGAGAGAATTGAAATACTCAAATATCCCAAAGAAATATTACCAATTAGAAAAAGACAATGTAAGCAGGAGGAGAAGAAGGAAAGAATAATACTTTGGAAATGTTGAGGTTGAAAGAATGAGGAATAATATGGAAGCAAAAATAATTGAGTGGGACAATGAAGAATGAATTAAATATTATAAATCCAATAATTACTAACTTATTAGTTCATTGAATATTCTTTTATGGTACAAAATTAATTGAACATTGTGAAGTGAAAGTTATATAATGAACCACAACATTTATAGGAACAAGGGTAATATATGGAGTAAGCTATGAAATATGTCCAATCATGGTACTAGAATACCAGAAAGGCAAGTTACAATTTGACTAAGTAAAAGATTGACAATTTGCACAATAATAACTTACTCCAGATGTTCACATTGTTACTGCAGAATGCCTACAAGAAATGGAGTTTGATATGAAACAATGGAAGAAAAAAAATATTATGATTCCCTCCAAGGGATTACTTGTGAAGTCAATAACTTTTCTACGATATGGTTGCTCATGGAGAATGTGGAAAAGAACTAACACTTCCCTTCTTTCCAACATAGGATTAAATTCTTTCCAAAATCTAGGTGTCTAAATAATGTAAAAGATAAATTTGAGGTTAATTAGGTATCCATCCATAGATTTATTGAAGCTCCTATTATGAACATAACATTAATAAGCTATATATTTCATAAAATGGAGAGAAAAGAATAAGTAAGAGTATTACATCATGCAGAGACTTTCTTAAGCATCATACTTTTTCTCATGTGGAAACATTTAGTTGGAATTTGGAGGCATGGATAGCCTTGGTAAGAATATGGAGAATAAAAAAGAAAGAAGATTCATTAATCCAAGTCGAAAACTATCTTATAAAGGAGGAATCGAACATTCCAAAAGGAAATTATAATAGCCGGGTGAAAGTTCAAAACTATTAAGGAAGTTGGATCCTCATATGGAAAAAGAGTATGAATTGAGAGGGGCAACTTGTTAATATTTGGTTACTTGGGAGGTAGTCCAAGCCCTAGGGTTCAAGGTTTGGAGGTTGAAGCACCACAAAATTTCTTTGTGGGATTGGAACCCAAGCTTGGGGTTTTGTACCCATCAATATGGGGCCAAAACCATGAGGAAATTTTGACATGTGATCATTTGAGATGATAGAGGACCCTTAGATGAGCAAGGGGTGGTGCAAATCAACCAAATTGAAGGTCTAGAAGTTGAGATATGAATTTGTCTATGTGGTTGTTGGTTAATTTGGTACATTGAGTAGTTAGGATTAGGGTTAATATGTGCCCAATTTAAAGTGTGATGACACCACATGTGAGAGTATAAACATAAGTGTTTGGAGAGGCATTTCTAACACATCAACCAGGTGCAATCAAATCAATTGTATAACTTTTAAATAGGACAATGGATCTGAGGCAGAATAGTGTAGGAGCAAGGAGGATGGTTTGGAGGGATTATCTTTACTGTTTTGGTGAAGATCCTTTGAAGGATCCTAGTTGAATATGTCTAATGTATGTTAGGGAAAGTCCATGTTATTTTTATGTGGGGTTTATCTTTTTCCAAGTTTGCAGACATAGTTTTTGGTACAACGAGTGTGGAGGATTGTTTTGAGTGGGGTGAGATAGCTAGGGAGGCTCCTCTTCCATAGCCGCAGTTATCCCAAGCATAGTACATCTTAAACAGAGGTGTCTCCTTGTTCTAGAGAGGTCGCATTCATTGTTGTAGTAGGTTTGTCCATTTTTGGGTGGTTTATGGAGTTTCTAAGGCCTACAATACTGCAAGAAGAAGGATAGAAAGGAAACAAAGAAGGGAAGCAAGGTTGGACAAGGAAAAACAATGATTGGAGTAGGGATTTAGGGTTACTAGTGTGCCTAAACCAGATTGATAAATGCATATATCCCGAGGAAAGAATATAACAATAGTGTGTTTGAGTTTGTTCTCTTTTTAATGGTTGATTGCTAATGGATGTATAGGTCCTAGAAGAGGATATTGGTATTGTACATTCGAGGATAGTTAGAGGGTAGCATGAGAGTGTACCAAATCGTCCCTAAGTGCAATAACCTAAGAAGGACTTTAGGCCTACTAGAAGTGCATAGTTGGAGTAGCCTAAAGAACAACTTATGGAGGATTGCAAAGGCTTTCTTCAAAACCTAAGGAACAAGACCCTTGAAAGACTAAGGGATTGTTAGAAGTGGAAGAATAAGAGCTCAAAGGTATAATCCACCAGGAGCAGTTTGTAGCCCTAGACTTTCCTTATGCAGAAGGATATCTATAGTAGACGAGGGGAAGTCCTCCACGCCCTATGTTCCTTGTTGGAGAAGGACATTTGACAATGATTATGGGAAGATCTTCAGCCCTAAGTGTGTCTTCATCATGTACCATGGGAAGGAACTAATGGGAAGAAAGTCCCAAGAGAGTTGAGGAGCAGTAATGGGTAGTTGAGATTTGTTCACAAATGGAGTTGTGAACAACTTTATAGGAGTCTCGATGTGTTGATGTGTTGAAAGACACGCAATCAACTAGAGAGTAGGTGAAGTTGAGCTCAATCACCTAATGGAGTTAGTTCATTGATAGAGGTAGATTGGAGTTTCTACTTATCAGGATCCAAAGGATTGTGGAAGTGTCTTCATGGTATGTCCAAGAGGAGTTGAAAGAGTGTGCTACATCAACCAGATGGTCAATGTATCTTGTTTAGGGTAGATTGGTTTTTGAAGTAATCGACACCAAACCCTAGTAGTATATCTTCGTATCAGTGGACGTATGGGGGTGATTATACCTAGTACGGGAGCCCTAGATAATTTTATTACCAGTTTGTTAATATAGCGAAGTTAGGTTATTGTAAAAATTGTAAAAATTTGTCTATATTTATGCACTAGTATATTTATTGTTGTATATTATATTATTGTGCAAAGTAGTCTTATTGTGATACATGGATTGGTAGAGTTAGTGATTTAAGATTATCCTAGACTCTAGTATCATGGAAAAGAAACATGGTATTAGAGCTACTTTGGAGGGTGATTAAATTAGAGTGTTCACAATGAAGTAGCTCAGAGGGAGATGGGATTGGTTAGATCATGGAGTAGAGGGTTCAGCTAAAGACATGGAGATGTGGTCTTGACTAGCTTAGCAGTGAGATTGGTTGGGAGTTCTACTGGATTGGTGGTGATCCTGGTGAACAACAGTTTGTTGTGGTGTATAATTTTTATCATGTACTTCCTATGACTTTCCATGTATTGTTGGGACAACTCGAGGATTGCTTGGCATGGATGAGATTTAGATGGTAAAGAATGCTTCATGTGATGGATTGTAGATTAGAAGGCGATATTCTTCATTGGATCATGATGTTACATATCCAATATTGGAGGGATTTTCACAAGTTTTGTTTGATCTAGGAGGATGAGTGCTTACAGGACTAAGTTTCAGTGAGCTGATAGCACATGTTCAACCGCAACTCAGACTGACCTTGTAGGAGACGAGATTAGTGACAGGTTTATCCAATGGAGATTATGTATACATGGAGGGGGTCTAGCTTCAGAGGGAGTATCCCATTGGAAGTGTTGAAGTTATCAAGTAAATGAGATTACAAGATTCATTCTACAGAATATGTTGTAGTGGTGTGTTACATAGTAATTTGTCATTGTCCTCATCTTAGTCCCTCTGTTGTGTCATACATAAAATAAACATGTCCATATCTTCCCACTCGTGCAAGAAGATGAAGCAAATTCTCTCTAATGCTGGAGATTGACACTTTTTGACTAAGTTCCTGCATCGTCGGTAGTAAACCCTTAAAATGCGGGATAGTTCTATGTCATGCACTGTATCATTGTGACGTTGTCACTAGTCCCCAGTTCATGACATGTGAAGATCCAGATTTGGCAAATTAGTTCAAACAGTCGGCCTTCTGGATGTTTCTACAACTAGTTGTTGGGTCAATTTGGGTCGCCTTTCTGCATCTGGGATGGTGGTTCCGCCTCTTGTACAACCTCCCTTGAGGATAAGCTCCCTCTCCCTCATTTCATGGAGGCTCCTCCTCCTATAAAATCACTCACCATTACTATGATATTTTAGTTCTTTAGTTCTTTTAGTTGGGCAGTGCTGCTAGTTCTTTTGAGTTTAGTAGATAGCTTTGGTGTGAGTGTGACAAGTGTGGGATTGCTAATATTTTGATAAGAGGTTGTGGAGAGCCTTAACCTTGTATTAAAGCTTGTGAGTGAGAGAGAGATATTGTCTATTTTGGAAACCCATTCTTGAGAGTGAATGCTTGAAGAAACATACTAGCTGGACCCTCCAAGAAGGCTTGCGACATCAAGACTTGGTTGTAAGCTTTACTCTTGATTCATTTTAATACAATCAATGATGATTTCCTATATCTTGTGTACAATTTACTTGATAGCTTATGATTTCTTGACTTTATAAGTAAATAGATCATTGTTGTTCTTGGTTACGTGCTCTGTTGTTTTCTTGTGGTGTTTCAGGTTGGTTACTCATTGAGGAGAAAGAAACAAAAGCTGGAGCAGTGCAACAGAATGTCATCAACCACCAGTTTGAGGTAGGCCTCTAATGATGACTATTTAAGGGAATCGACTATTGTTTTGTCTTTGTTGTGACTAGACCCACTCTAGGGCTAGAGGGGTTGCCTTTGTCTGCAAAGGGAAAACTTTCCTTTATCACAAGTTGGCAACTCTGCTAGGGAGTCCTTTGTATGTTTTTCTCTCTTTTCACCCTTGATCTATTTTTTTTTTAGTGTCTCTCGAATTTTGGGGTTAAACCATCATTTTTTGAGTTATCTGGGTCAATCTAGGAATTCCCCTTACTGCTTGGAAGATTAATCTGGTATCATTTAGGTGATTTTACTTTGTCTTTTGCTTAAGTAAGATCGTCACTAAAGATAGCCCAACAGTCGCGATAACGTCACTGATGTTCTAGCTTTGTACCCGTCACTATTTGGCTTTCGGCTGAGGTTGCTAGTTTAATTCCTGCGACGACTCCTGAAATCGGACCGTCTCTGAAAACATGTGTACTTTAGCGACTAGTATCTAATTTTTAGTGGAACACCTACGACAACGTATCTAGTTGTTAGTGTAACACCTGTGACGATGTCTCTAGTTGTTAGTGTAACACCTATGATGATTCTTTTAAAGTTGTTTTTACAACTTTACCTCCTAAATCCACCAGTCTTGTTTATCCCCTGCTATTTCTTGTCTCCCATTAGCTTGTTTTGATTGCTTTTGGTTAAGGTACTGTCTCTTTGATTTCATTGAGTGAGCCTTGTGTTATTTTTTTACCATGTGACCTAGCTCTTTAGCAGTTTCGTTGAGAAATAATTTGCTTGGGTTACTTGTCTATCCAAGGTTCATCCATAACTGTCTTATTGATTTGCTTGAGGCCTTTTCATTGCTTTTTTTCTTACTGGTTGATTTTTTAGTGTCGATTATTGAAGCAATTTTTTATATTTATTCTATTTCTTCACTAAAAAGCATAGATCACAATTGTTTGGATCGATTAGTTCACACTTGCTTGTTTGTCTCTTTAAATTCAAAACAAAAAAAAAATTAAGGGATTGCATTCATTTGATATATGAAAGTGAAAGTATATGTGCATTTCAAATTTTCATGTTTGAGAAATTGAAAAGTGAACTCTAAATCTTTCATTAGTAGTATCGATGCATCGTGAGATTAGTGTATTGATGTATTGTGTTTCTTAGTGTTGAACTGGTAAATCCCCTCTGTGGACAGAGGCGATCCCACTAGCCCAACATGGGTCTAGAAACAATCACACAACGCTAACACGCAGGTTCCTAATTGCACAAATTAGAGATCGATGATGATGATCTACCTGGATTCCAACGCTAGTAGTTGTAGAAGAATCGACGCTCCCGTTCCTTTGCTCCGGCTGGTCACAATCCCCACGATCCACGTGAACGGACACCTGCACATGCAAAGAAAGATACAAATACAAGCATAAAATCCAATATATGCAATTATATATCAGTCAGAAAAGACATAACTCAATCACCATTATAAAGACACATGAGTGGAACCATAATGATAGTCGTCTATTAATGAGTAAAAATAGAGAAAGATTACAACCAAGGTTCTGACGTTGAACCTCCTCTGACTGGGAAAGCAGCTACATACGCCTTGCAAAGTGACCTCTCTCTCTCATAATTTCGGCAGCATAACCTCCCTATACTTCACAATTCTCACTTATCACTCTAGCATTACTTCAGCACTCACAAAGACTCTAGCAAAAACTAGCTGGTTTAATGCATGAGGGCAGTCATTTATAGATGGAGAAAGGAGGAAGATACATTGTACCAGGACACCTGTTGTAGATTGGCATTATCCCTGAAAATCCACTCAGCATAGTTGTCATGGATAAAAAATGACTTTCGACCTCTATCTTGAGGATTTTTCCTTCATAGAACTTCATGACAAAGGAGGAAAAAACATGTGGATGCGTGCTGGCTAAAAATCATAACCAAATTTAGGTGGCGTGGGCTTTGCTCTATGACAGAGCGTCAATGAACGCGCCCCCTTTTGAAGAACTGAGTCATTGGCGCGGGTAAGACACTGTGAACCCGTGCTAATGGAAAAAGGGCACTTTTTAGGGATAATTTGCAAAAGGTGTCTTACGGAACATGAAGTACATACTTAGGGGAACATGATGCAAGTGTTTTTAGGTTATGTCACTGGTCACAGGTCCATAAATGTTTCCTCCAATGTACGAAAACAAGGGTAACAGGGACGGTGACCAACGGTGACAAACTACTGTGTAACAGATGCCCCCTAAAGCATGAGGTCCGAGAGGGAGAGAGGGGTGAAATGCTTTACAAGAACATATATAGCTGCCACCGAGAATCTGCATTGAGAGATACAATTTGATAGTTCAAATACATGATGTACATGGCATGGTCGCAGCCATCCATAAGAGAGTACATGATAATCAAGATCCGTAATATGGACGCAGCCATTTGAATAGGATCAATGAATTGACTCAGGTATGGTCGCATCCATCCAGTGAATGAGTCATGTATCAAAAATCACGCCTGGATTACAACAGACACAATCCAGGGTCTTGCGCTCCATCTCGACCCGACATAAGTACAAGTTCAAGCATGTGAACATGTGAGCTGAAGTCGAACATGCATGAACATCGTCTGATTACCAGCCAATGATGAAAGCTGTTAACAGACGCGAGAGGTACCACCAATAATGACAATGGCCCTCAAGGTACTATAGGTACAATCTACAGCGTGTGAATAAGTGAGCCGATGTCGAACACCCGTAGAGTCATCCGATCAGAGGCTAATGATGAAAACCTCGCGTCGAACATGAAGAACCTGCCATTGAGGCATGCAGGCTCTAAGGTACCATAAGGGAGTCTCTAGGTCACTTTCCTGGATAATGAGCTGAAGTCGACAGGAAGTGATCTTCGTCGAAGGTGGGCCATAATGTTTCCCACATCATCGACACGAGACAGGAAGAGACAATGTTGTGAATTAAGATTTATGAACTATCAGACATAGGTGGTTTCTTTCAGAGGTCAACTTCTCTTGAACATATCGGCGACACGACATTGGTGTTGGCAGTATTTGACATCAATGGATCAGAGGTCATGATGACGAGGTAGTGATCAGATGAGAGGTCAAATGGGATTACCCAAACCCACGGAGGCAACTGAGAAATGAGATGAGATATCCCCACCCCGACACGAAAGCAGAGAAGTGCCATGTTCAAGAGCAACATACTGCCGACACGACAATAATTATGGTTCCCAAAATTTTCTTTCTTCCCCCACCATTTCTGGTGAGTGCCCCAATTATTTTTAACAAGCTTGATGGGGATAGCATATGCTTGTGGTATAAGTTCGACCTTCGGCCGAATCCAACCTAGTAACAGTTTAACGAGCCCTAGGGAGGAGAAGCTCGAGTCTCATCATAATGACGAGTCCAATGTCGTCATGGTTTAACGAGTCTGACACAGGTAAAACTCGGAGTCTTTTTCATGTTTAGAGAGTTTGAAAAAGACACAGAAAAGGAAACTCCAGGGGTGTCCTTTTTCGTAAAGTTGTGTCTCTCTGGCCCGAAAAAGTATTAAATGATGCCCGAAAGAACCGCCCGATCATTACGACCGAGGAGTACTTTTCATGAATAGTGATTTCGACCTGAAAAAGTAGAAAAGTGATCAAAACCACGTCATTTCATAACCATTAACGAGTTTGAAACGACAAAAACCCGGTAATATTTTTATATTTTAACGGTCGATAAAAGAACTTAAAACGACCACCCCTTAGTAACGTTTAACGAACCAAGAGGGATAACTCGGCGATCTTTTCCTCTTTAAAAGGTCAAGAAAAGAGCTGAAAGCAGACCATAAAGTAACATTTTCTCATGTTTTACCGAGCTTGAAAAAGTTAAAAAGAAGCTCGTTTGAGTCACACCAAGCCCTGTCATCATTCAAAAAACAGCGTAAAACCCACTTCGACATGAAAATATCCCAAAAATACTCAAAAATAGCATTTCTAATGTATTTTTAGGTCAAAATAGTGTTATAAATAGTAAAATAGTAAAAAATAAATTTACTTTTCACTTTTTACCTTGTGAGTTCACTGTTGGAGGGTTTTTGGTGCAAATTTGAACTACTGATTGCGTTCGATCCAGGAGACCATTCGAGCCGCCGTCTGCAACAGGTAAGAGGCCTCATCCCTAGCTCTGTTTTCATTCTATTTTTTAAGGTTTTTGTCCATATTTCAGCTCCCTGCAAAGGGATTTGCAAATTTTTAGGGTTGCGCCATTGGCGCGGGTTTCCTGCACGGGACCGCGCTAATGGCGATTTTTCCCTAAAGGGGTCACGCCAACCGCGCGATCTCTTTTTTCACCAAATTGGACCGTTAAATTTGTAAATTTGTTTCAATTTATGTTTCAATAATGATCTAACAATTGAAATTTTACCTTTGGTTGCAGGATTTCGCCAAAAATGGTTCTAGAATGGAAAGAACGAGAGCATAACGAAGTTGATTCCCTGGCATTGGAAGACGACTGTATGAATGCTCTAAGAGACTGTGGATTGAAAAAATTCTTCCATACTTCATACCTACGTGCACAACCTAAGCTACTATGCTTCATAGTAGATGCTTGGGATGTAGAGGATCAGGTGTTTCGCCTGAAGGATCAGACATTGGAGTTGGATTTTTCCGATGTCTATTTCATCACTGGGTTATCACGATGAGGTGCACATCCTATTTTGATAGGTAGTCGACCTTCTGGGGATAAGATCGAGGAGGTGAAGGAAAGAGTGTGTCCTGGGGCACGGTTTGGAACAAACAGCAGGAAGGTAAATATCAACACGGTGCCCAGCTTGGTTCTACGAGTCATTTTATTTACCATTACCCGGGTAGCTGGGATACAGGTGCCCCATGAGGCCAGCAAAAATAATTTGCTGCTGGCCACTGAATGTCTCCATCCGACATTGTTTGATTGGGCCACGGTGGTGACGACCAATATTAAACGATAGCTTACCAAGTGTAAGCGAGATGGAAACAAACAGTTTGGATATGGGTCGATCATTGTGACTTTCTTTCTAGAGTGACTGTCGATCTTCTGAGTACCCGGGGGAATAGTGGCAGACCCAGTGTTGAGGGAACCGAGGTTGCATCGATGGGCAGAACTTATGCCCAGAGGAGGAGGGGCCAACAGATGTCCTGAAGCCACGAGTTCTTTATCTGGCTCCGACACCAGATGATCGTCATTGAGGACTGGCCCTATGCGGGCACAGATTTCACCGGAGATCCCAATCTCCCTCTGCCTGACGGAGAGGAATGGGATGAGGAGCTGGGTAAGAACTCTTTGTTTTCTAATGTTTTTATGTATTTAAGTTTTTTTGTTAATACATGCTTATTTCTTACAGCGTCTATATATGTATACAGATGTTGGTGCAGAGTGACCAGCTGACTTGCCTCACAATGTGCGCAGAGCACAACCTGCAGTGGATCCTCAGATAGAGGGTGAGGATGATCTCGTACAGAACCTCGAGGCACTTACTCGAGGTATTCCAGACTACGGCAGATTGGCAGATGTGCCTAGAGCTTACCAGAGGCACACGGTGGGAATGTCTACTTGTGTCCATCATCTGTTGAGACGTTTGGTGCGAGCGGTGACATGCTATCATGAGAATAACCGTGTTTAGACACCTAGGTTTCATTTTCGCATATTTTTTGAGGAGTACGCTGTCAGCGGCTGTATAGACTTTGGACATGTATTATTTTTTGTGACGCGCGGGGCACGAACATTTTGACTCACACATATATATATACATATGATTATGGTTTCTTATTGTGTTTTCATGTGCTTGCTTGTATAATGTTTTATTTACAAATTTCGCAAATGTCTATCTAATACATGATTAGCCAATGCATCAAATAATGTGTTCAATTGTCGTGGAATATGTTGATATGTAATAAACTCAAAATTCCTTTCTAACAATCTTACACGTAAATACAACCTTAAAATATGATGGTCTCTGACGGAATAATGCCTATTGAGCTGGAGGACGACAAGTTGAGAATCCAGGTTTACCACTAATGCCCGAATACCAAGATTCATTACTTCAGTGAGGAGCTCGATTACGGCACAATATTCGGCAACATTATTCGTGGTACGACCCAAACAGACACCTTGAAGATCTATCAGCTCACCATGAGGATCATAGATCACCCATGCCGCAGAGGATAAGTTACGAGTACTGCGACAGGCACCATCAGCGAAACCAATATAAGGTGTATTAGACATCTGCACAATAAGCGACAAGTGACAATCGCGTCTATAAAAACTCTAACACACATACACAACACACTTGCTAGAGTACATGTATATACAAAAAAGAAGCGTACTTAGCATCACGCGTAGTACTTTTTCAAATACAGCCCATTTCGGGGCTGCGCGAGAGGATTTCCTTCATAATCAATTAACTCATAGGCCCCTTTTTCCAAAACTTTCTTGACAATATAAGGGCCTAGCCACATGGATTCGAGCTTTCCTGGTCCTAGCTTCTCGTTTGCCTGATCATATAGCAGAACTAAGTCTCCCTCATTAAAAGAACGTGGATGTACAGTCTGGTCAAAGTGAGATTTGACT
>APFE030503457.1:99200-121205 GCA_000404065.3 Pinus taeda | reverse complement strand
TTTGCGATTTTGAAATGGAAATTGCTTTTCGACACTTTAAAACTAGTAAATCAAATCTTATGCAATAGTAACCGTATAATCAACTATCTCAAACAATGGGATTGCTTTCTAAAACTGAAAACAACAGCTATGACACTTTTATATCTAGAGACGACAGTTCAACTATGTTACTTTTTGCAAAAGAGAACTAAAATGACGCACAATACATAAAACAACATTTATAGTTATTTTCACTAAGGAGGCGGAATAATGCTAGAGAAGGGGGTATTCACAGAAGCACACTGATTACAGACAGCAAAAACTCTTGAATAAGACTGAAAACAGTGAGAAAAATCCACAGTCAGAGGGTAAAATTAGTCCTCCCTTACCATCGCACCTGTTACACAGTGAACTCAGTATGCAGCGCACCTACTCCATTCGGGAAGTACGATGCATACAGGCTGCCTTGAAGGCAGGGTGCGATGGTTACAGTACGAGACTTTGAATGAGATTTCACTCACAGTTTGCAGTTTAGTTCAGGTGTTTAAGCTGAATAAGTACAGATCAATGTATGTAAAAACACAGGGGTGATTTAAGAGGTTACTAAAGCCACCACTCAGGGCAATTAGATTGCTTGCAGATCTATTGTTTAATTTATAAACAAAAACCCGGAGATCGACTAAAACAACATTGATCCACTTTGCATTTGTATGACAAATGCAGTTCGAAGGCTAGCTGGCTTGACTTCAGGCTTCGTCTGTATTGTTTATAAAAGAAACAAGGATAGATAGGCTAACAAGTAATCTAGACACTCCCCAGTGGAGTTGCCATTTTGTTAAATAGGAATAGTGTCCACACGGATGCTGCTATTCCCACTAAGATGGGTGGATATATTAGAAACAAACAATCAAAGTCTACTATTGATTTCTTTTATGAAAATAGATGAGAGGAGAACCAAGAGGGCCAACCTGAGTCTTGTGCTCGATTCCCTCTCTTTCTTGATAGAGTTTTGTCGCTCGCTCTTTGTCTTCTCAGCTTCAAAAGGACTTGTAGAATCACAACAACATACTACTATGCAAGAAACAAGGATCTAAATTCATAAATAATGCAGGATCATATGTACATTAACCATATACAAGCATATATAAACAAGTACACCAGAATATGCAAGGAAGCAAGAATAGCTTTATTCAGATAAAAAGTAGCAAGAGGATTACAACCATGAGCAGCTCTGACTCAGCATCATCCTCGAGCTAAGAAGCCCTTCTTCACCTCAAGCAAAGAAAAATCACCCAACAATGTGAATGTACACCAAAATACCAACAGCACTTCTCTATAAGTTACAAAATTCCAGCCTCTGGATTTCTATGATGAGGGATCCATATATAGATGATTACAGAGAGGTGAGTAGTCTTTTGGGATCTTGATTAGTGTCTTCCCTCTGATAGTTCCTGCTTCCACTTGGAGAATGAAGATCTCTTACTCATCCCTGGTCAAAAATGGAGTGGCAAGTGTTAGAGGGGAAGCTTTTGGAAGATTCCATGATCTTCCACCTCACATTTTGGTCCCTGCCATTTGTCCATTCCCGACCATCGCACCCTACAAAGGAGAAAAACAGTATGCATCACACCTTGTACATTGGGAAGGTGATATGCATCGCACCCTTTGCATGGAGCTTTCAGTATGGTCCAGTTTTGACCATTTATGAGCAGTTTTCAGTGGAGAACTTCTGGGAGATGATGTAATCAGTTGACCTTGTTCCTTTAGGCAGTGAAGCAACCCTTTTAGGGACTTAAGAGCCCTCAGTTTATGGACATTTGTGATTGGGGTTGAAGTGCCCAAAAATGTGTATAACAAGTGGCCCAATCGTTCCCAAGGAGCGCGGGGTAGGGATTGATGTCATCCACAATCTCTATCACTTCAAAATCAGCTAGTGCACTCGCACCTTCAATATCAACTGTTACCCCATGCAACCTCCCCATTGGGGTGATTTTTTGCTGATTCTTCATCCTTAACTGAATTAAAGACGACTATAGCAAAGTTCCCCCCATTATTTCCCATGTCTTTTTTGGAAAAATGTTCATGTCGAACCCTAGGTATAAGATAACTTGGTCCATTTCATATTCTCCTATCTACATGGTGAGTCTCATCTCATGTCCAGTTCTTGCCTTATGCTTACCAAGATTTCTAACCACGTGCAGTCCATCAATAGCAGTTTACTTTCTAGTGCACTTATTGATCAGCTCATGCAGTCCCTTCACAACCTTGCTATCGTGTAGCAGTTCCATGCAGGTCTCCAAGAAAGTGGTAGTCATGGACGGGTCCATCTCTTCAGCTGGCTTCTCTTGACTCCTTGAGGTAGAGGCCTCAGTGAAACTTTTCTTCACCTCGATAAATGTTTATTTTGTGCATACCATATCTAACCTAGTCTCCTTTTTTGGTGCTTTTTGGACCCACTCACCTTCTTCAGGCTGCTTCCCCTTATCCTCACCAGTCGTCACTCCACTCCGCAGCACAATATTTACCTTAGGGTCTTCCTTGGGAGCCTCAACCCTCATCATCTGTAGGTTCTCAATCAGTTATTGAGGCTACACCCCTTTCTCGTGTATCTTAGCTAACAATATAGGGAAATCCTCCATTGCATGGCCAAAATGAGTACAATAGCGGCATGACAGTTGTGTCAGGTTTGGGCAGTCTCACACATAGTGTCTTGGTCCTCCACAATTGGAACAAATAACCTGCCCTCAACCTCTACCAGGTCCTCCTCCACCTCGGCCTCATCCGCACCCCTAATACTCACCACGCACTCCTCCAATGCCTTGGTCCAGAGGCCACGTTTACGCTTGCACCTTGTATGCAAGTGTCCTCTCCATTATTAATTCGTAACTTCGGAAATTGCGCTCATCATGACCCACAAATTAACAGAATTTGCAGAAGAGTTCTTGTGGTGTCTGTATGAATTTCTGCAGCAAATGGAAATTCTATGTCGCATGTTTCCCAGCTATCTAACAGATAACACACCATAGTGTGGGCCTTGTACTTGGCCCTGCTGCAGCTTCCGTCCTCAGAGGAATTGGCCCCACTAATTCAACATTATTTGCAAAAATTGGATAGTGATCTTTGTCATTCCCCTAGATTTTGCATTTCAGGAACCAGACTTCTTCGTGTACCTCTGGCCAAACTATTCTATCATTCTTTAGACTATGCATCTCCAAGTAGAGGTTCTGCAACTGTACATGAATCTATTTAACCCCTAGATTAGCATTTGGCATCGGTGTTTCATGCAATGTCATCACAATCTCTAGAGCTTCTACCTGAGTGCAATGTTGAGATGAGGTAGGAGCACAGCCACAAACCATTCGCAATGCTACTCGTCTATCAGATTCATGTTAGCTTTGTGGATCTTACACTTAAATCTCTGGTCCAACTCCTAAGGTGTCTCACTAGGCTTCATCATGATCCCTTTGAATCCCACAATTGGTTGTGCTTCAGACTTAGGTTTATTGAATTCCTTGTTCAGAGCAGTCTGGATATCCGCCAATGTGGACATCGGGTTATCAATGTAGTACTTAACGTACCAAGTTAATGCATGGTCCTGCAAAGCACTAACCAGCATCACTTTCTTCATTTGATCATCCGTGATACCCTGAGCTTCCCAGACAGCCTTCGCGATGAACCAAAAATAGTCCAGATCTTCATTTCCCATGCCCTTGAACACAAGTAGCTTTATGGAGTTCACCATGTTGAATGGTGGTAGAGGTGGCGGTCGTGTGGGTGAGGGTGTAAGCGATGGAGGTGAGGATGGAGGTGGCGTGCGTGGGTGAGGTGTTTGCGGTAACCCTTGTCTTATCAGTTGAATAATGCTCAACAGAAAAGCTTGTGTTGCTCCCTCATTCTCACTCAGAGGAAGTTCAATCAGTGGGCTATATTTAGGACCTTTTCTTCCTCTATCCCTGAAATTCCTTCCACTTCGCGTAGCCCCAAACATCAAGGTAACTGCATAACCCATTTTCACACAAGAGCATCTTAATCCAAGTATTTAATGATTTCAAATATTTATCTCACAACCCTTTGAAGAAGCGGCACTCTACTTCATTATAGCTTACTGAAGTATTGACTGTGAACTCTGTCACAAATCCTCCTATGATACAATCAAGCCAATGTTCGACAGTGCACGTGATCTTCTCTTTGGAGGCTTCCGATCTCTACACTAACTCCAGTGTCCAGACAATTAGACCGACAAGCCTCCACCTCCCTTGGCCGTCTGCTAACTTCGTGATCCACTCGTATAATTCAACTGGGAAGGAATAGAAGAAGATTTCGTGTATCTCTGTGTACAGATATCTTTCCAACCATTTTTCTTTCATCAATCGTGGATTCTTGTTTTCTTCTTCCACAAATTTGTTGATCTTTCTATCCAATCAGTACTCAATCTCCTTCTTAGTGGGATTCCAATGATGCGACATAACACATATTGTTATGAAGATCCTGGTCATGACAATGGAACCAATTGTTGGCTTGATGGGCTCTAAGCCAAGTTCATCATTAAGTAGCCGAGAAAATCCCTACACTACTGGCCCTTTCAGCATCAATCCACAGAGTGTGGACTGAAATCTCACCCAGAGCAGTATGGGGGGATACAAGAACCAAGTTTCCTCACCCTAAGATAGTTATGATGTTATTTTTATACCCTAACCTTTCCTTCACATAGGCCGATAATCCTTTTTAGGGCTTATCAAAGTATGTCTCTCATTCATCCTTGAAGCTTCCGTGAAAGTCTTTGATCATCCTTCGCGAACCCTAAATAGAGATATTAGGCACTTACGTGCCTCTGTAATTACTCTACTTCTGTATTCACTCAGATTCTCTTAAGTATCAGTTAACTTTAACATGCATTATGATTATCTTCGCATAAACATATATTCTTACTTGCGTTCATATGAAAAAGTAAAATACATAGATTCATGCATCAATATAGCATTAATTCATAACCTCAGTGTTCAACATAACATAGTTGCAACATTCATAACAGAAATAAAATGATGCATACACAGATAATTCTAGAATACCTACCCTTTATTGATAATCTAGATTTCCAGTACAGACTCTGACTACCCTGCACACATAGTTGCAAGGGTCCACGCACTCAGATGCAAACTTCTACCCCAGGCCTTTGTGCACTCAGCTGTAGAGCCTCTTCCTATGCTAAGATTCTTCGCTCTTGGCTCCCACAGACCCATAAACTTACTCAGACCTCTACTTGTGACTTAGCTACCTTAGACTCTTCTAAGATTCCCTTTTTATACAATCCCATGGTCCATGAACCAAGGGCGGATCTCATCAAGCTGACACAACTATCTAAAGTAAGGGTGGAAAACCATTTTTGACTTCTTACATATTTGTGCTCTGTAGTCATAAAATGTGGATACTTTACATTCTTTCCTACAAAATTTGGGCTTTCTACCCAAAAATTGCGCTTTTAATCCCAAAATTGACCTCAGGGGACCTGTTCCCAACAATAGGTAATAGACTACAGATAGGACTTCTCTTGAACATATTGGAGACATGAATCTGGAATGTGGCAGCATTTGACTCAAGATAGGACCAAGGGTCATAATGATGAAGTGGAATTATAAAATGAGAAGAAAAATGGATTACCCAAACCTAGAAGGACAAGTGACTAAGTGAGGATGTCCCAAACTTGACACGAGAAACAGATGGGTGTCATGTTCAAAAGCGACATGCTTCCTATACAAGAGATGTTTAACTTTCACTTTTTCCCCCACTATTTCTAGTGAGTACCTCTTTATTTTTACACAAGCTTGAAGAGGATACCATATTCTTGTCGTATAAGTTCACCCTTCAGATGAATCCATCCTAGTAAGTTTTACGAGTCCTAGGAAGGAGAAACTTGGGCTCCTCATGGTGACAAGTCTTTTGTCGTTTAAATTTTACAAGTCTGACGGAAGAGTAACTCGATGTCTTTTTCATATTTAGAGAGTTTGAAAAGAGACAAAAAAGGAAAACTCCATCATGTCCCTTTTTGTAATTTGTCCCTCGAACCCGAAAAGGTAGAAAATAATAACCAAGGTGTAATTTTTTCGTAAATAGTCAATCCCAACCCAAATTAAAGGGGTAAACGTATATAGAGACGACTTCAATTCATTTACTTGAATGAGTTTTAAATGACAAGTACTAAGCAATCTTTTCATATTTCAAGAGTCAGAAAAGAGTTGAAAGATGACTCTTCTTGGAGGAACGAGTGGTATAAAAATGAGAGAAACTAGTTTCGGTGATGATGGAACTACTCAAAACATGTAATGGTCAGGAAGTTAGCTAATAATACCACTCATCACAGATTCTCCTTAGGCAATGGTAAAAAAACCAAGTGAAAAAAATATGATCGGCCAAAGAGATGGTGATGTTGGAATGAAAAAATCAAGGCTCATCTGGAAAAAAATCGCTAATAAAAACCGCAATCATGAGATGTAAAGTTGGAATGGTTTCATTTTTACACAACCTTGAAACATGAGAAACTATGATTGAGTATACTTTGAAAATGGTTTCATTTTTTCAAAAGCTTTAAACATGAGAAAAAACTATGTTTGGATTTCGTTTCATTTTTACACAAGCTTGAAACAAAGATAAACTATGCTTGAGATAAGCTTTCATTCCCTTAGCATAATGACTCAATTCGAGGTACATGCCCCCAAGTTTCATTGAATTCACCTAAGTGTATGGAATGAAGGTTCATGTACGAGATCAAGTGAAAGACCCAACTGGGATTTTACGATATCTAATCAAAGACTCGAATTTGGAAGCGGATTTGTTTCATTTTTTAAGGAGCTTGACATAGGAAAATAACTCTTCTAATGGATACCTATTTCATTTTTCAATGAGGTTGACATAGTAAAAGAACTATCCTCATATCCCTTCTTTCATTTTTTAAGGAGCTTGACACTAGACAAGGAACTCTTCTCCATATCCCTTGTTTCATTTTTTAAGGAGCTTGACACAGAAAAGAGAACTCTACTCCAGGGTGCTTGTTTCATTTTTTAACGAGATTGACACAAGACAAGGAACTATACTCCATGGTATTTTGATCACAGACAAAAAGAGGTCATGGATTCTAAGAGGTTCTCATCAGATGGAAGAACATCACTTTGGAAGTGATACATGTCTAGGGATCCAATTGAAAAATCAGGCTCCAATGCCCCCAGTACATGGCGTACTACATCACCTACTAAATCATCAATAGATGTGGGCATGGAATAGGTGTCCATGTAATTAACCCGTGGCGGGGATGATATCACTTGCACATTAGGAAAACTTAGGGATGATGGTTGATTTGGAGTTGATTCAAGACCAATGAATGTAAGCTGATCAATTATCACAATGCTTTCTTCATGTGGGAAACACATCACTCGAAAGAGAGAAGAAACAAGAGCTCCCATGATGTAAACATAGTCATAACCAAGGAATAGATTAAAATATAAAGGGCCTTAGACAACCATCACATCTATATAGACAGTCTTTCCTCCCAAAGTAATAGGTAACTTAGGAAGGATCCCTAATCGTTGACTAGTTCCTCTGTTAAAAGCTAACAGATTCTGAGTGACGGGGAATAGCTGAGGAGAACCTAAATATTTCCAAGTAGTTGAGGACAGGATGTTAACAGATGTGACCTCATCTATGATTATTCTAGGTAAGGCCATATGGTAAGCCTGCACTATAATCTGGAAAGGCACATAAGATGAAAGACAATATCCTGCCAATCGACTCCAATTAAAACAAGTGACTAAACTACTTAGAAGGGGTGTCATAGGAACGTGATAGATGCCCTCTAGCGCTATGGGAATAGGATAATTTCTTTCATGCACCTCGGGAATGAGATTATTTACCTCTAGTTCATTCGAAACCGAAGAAACCAGAAGAACCCTAGCAGTATTGGGTTCACTCTCTACCAGAAAGGTATGGTTAACTGAAGGTGGAGTCAATTCTACCAGTTTTACAACCAATGGTTGGTCGAGAACAAACTCATGAGACTCACTTTCCGAGAGAGTGTGGTTGAACAAAGATGACTTTTGATCAATCACTGGATCAACTAATGAAGGATCAGGGGAAAGATTTCGATACCCAGCCGGAAGACGAGGTTGAGAAGTTGTAATTTTTTCCAAAATTTTGGAAGCTTCATCCGTAAGAGGAAAAAGGTCAATGGGATGATTACCTTCCCACAACTTACAAGGAAATTTAACTATTCCCTTTTTCCCATGAGATTTATTATTACTAGTTGAGGGTTTGTCACCAGCATGATCGCTAGAGGCTGATGATAAAGGTCGATGTGAACATGCAAACCACACTTCTAAGACCTTGGGAATAACAGGACAAGTTCGAAGAAGGTGGTCACCCTTCATAACATGTAAAGGAATTTTACTTTCTAAGGCTGGTTGGTATATTTTTCTACATCAGTTGCATCCATAAAAATGGCTTCTTGGTTGCCCCCTTCCTTATTTTTCTTCTTCTTCTTAACTTCATGATTACTAGAATCCAGAATTTCATCGAGAGAAGAGGAAGAATGGGGTGAAGAAACAAGCAAAGAAGGTGAGGAGTCAACTTTAGGATCAGCATGAAGTTGATGTTTTTTAGGTGGAGGATAACTCTGTTGAAAATCAATTTGGACACTCGGAACCACCAAGGTTAAAAATAACCAAGATAACAGACCAATGGTCAATCTATGAAGGGACAACATTGCCATATAAGGAGCACCAACATTTCCAAATGAAGGAAAAGGACTAGGATTCCCATCAGAAGGGTTTCCTTGACTGGTAGACTCAGGAAATGTTGTCATTGCTATCAACCTAATGTCTACTAAGGAGTATTTCCACAAGAAGGATGTTTTTCCGTGGTCAATAAATTTTAAAATTTGAAAAAAAAACTTTTCCTTTTCATGTTTTAAGATTTGAGAAAAGGATGAAAATGTAATTGTTTTAGCAGCTACAACCACCCTCCAAAATTTTTCCTTAGCTTCATTTTGGAGCCTCCCTACCAACCTTTCACAACAACATGTCTTGCATTGTCAAGCACACAAGATTCAGTGTTTTTCTTGCAGAATGACAACCTATCCATCAAAGCTTGTTGCATTCCCCTCACAGGTTGTTTCACCAGACTTGGTCCCGCTGTAGGATGAGTAGCTCCCTCAAGAAATTGTGCAATTTTGTAGGGGAACCAGCCTTCCCTCGAGAAATTACGCAATTTTTTCTGGTAGCCTGTTGGGCTCCATAATTGTGCAAATCTGTTTGTCACTATTCACTGAAAAATTTGTGCAATTCCTCCCAACAGGACTGCTCAACCGAGAAATTTCACAAATATGGGCACTAGTCAGCTACTTTTCCCAGAAATTTGCAATCCCTCTAGATAGCCAGCCCAGCTCCCTCCCAGAATTTCGCATTTTTTCCTCCCTTCTGAGCAGATTGTTTCATGCGAAATTTAGTTGAGCAGTTCCCTCCGGGACCGAGCAAAACTAATTTGCATGCATGGGTTGCTCCTCCCAAGATAGCATGCAAAGGCATCCCTTGATTCAGGGATCTATTTCTAGTAGTTGGAGGTTACACGCAAGGATCATTTCAGAAACCTCCCACCAAGTGTCACTTTCCCTAGATTTGTGGCATTCACATCGCAATCTTGATTTTATCGACACTCATGAACATGATGTTGGAGAGCTCATTCCTAACATCAACCTTGCAGCTCTAACATCCCACATCACATCTAGGAGTCGTCAGCACATTCAAATCAACTATTTTGGAGTAAGCCTACCTTCCATGTCTTGTGTTGCATTTCTGGCAATTTTTGTGTTTCACTTCGTATAAATGTTGTTTGCTTGATTTCAGTGAGTTATTGTTGTTGTTTTGATACATAATATATTGCACTAGCACCATTTCAGTTTTCGTTAACATTTCATTGTTGTCGCATGCATGAAACCGTTTTTCACATACAGTTGTCAATTCGGTGACTCGCCTCACCCACATGCATGTTGTTCTGTTTTCTGAATCTTTCATTCATCATTTGCGTGCATGATCATTCACTTATTCTTACACTCAGTATCTCCATGCATTCACATTCACATTCACTTTCAGTTTCCTGTCGGCGAGTCTAAGCAGCCTTGGCCCGAACTCTACCTCATCAAGACAACATTGTGCAATCCTGAAAGGGAAGGCTCTATCTTCCTCTCAAGAAATGCGCATTTCTACCCAATGACTGTCCTGCAGTCTTGCATTGTGAAATTATTAGGGACAGTGATTGTTGGCCCAGAAAATTGTATAATGCAGTCATTGAGCCTACAACCATTGCTAGATGAGATTGCACATTCCTCAATTACAGTAGTCATCATCTATGCTAGACTGTGCATTGCGTAGTTTGAGTAGTGAGTGAGCCTCCTCACAACCCAGATTGTGCCTTGCACAGTCTTGGCAATGATTTTCCTGACCCCCAGTGGAAATTGCACAACCTTCATGATCAGTCACACAAGAATGTTGCAAGATAGTTCTCAAGTTGATTTTGGTTTTTGACTGACGGATTGCTTTGCATGAGTGTTTCCATGTCTCTGGGTATCACAGGTGTTCATCTGCCTCTCAAAAGAAAAAGTACAATGGTTTCCAGGAGAGCAAAGTTGGAGACACCATTCAAAGCACACTTGGGGATGCAGCCAATCAAGTGTCTATGAACTTGCCTACCCATGAATACATCAAGTTGTTCGTAGACAAGGACATAAAGATATGACGGTAGTAGCATCAGAACAAGAAACACCATGAACAACAGTAGAAGGTAGCATACCAGATGCAACAAATTCAAGAGGAAGGTTGTTGACAACACAAAGCTAGAACAAAGTTGCAAGCTCAAGCATATCTACTTGTGGTGAAAGAAACTTTAGAGACTCGAGCTATGAGGTGATGGCGCGACATGAAGATCATGTGAAGGTAGAGAATGGAACAAAGAAGGAGTTGCTTGTGCTCAAGAAGGAACTCAAGGAAGAACAAGAGTTTCATAGAAGAAAGAATGAGTTGCAGTAAGTATAGGTACAATAGGGGGTGCAACATGCACAGACGAATGAAACTGCACCCGTACATGTCATAGATTCATCCTAGTAGTTAGGAAGGAGTAGACATAGTGATTGGTGTTGTTGATCACATGCAATGGAATTCAGTAGCATACATGTCAGTGTGCACACACATGCGATCTAACCCATTTGGCACACTCACCGAGGCAAAGACAAGAAGCAAGTCCAACTAGAGCTGAACATGTAGTTGATTGTTGATGCGCATGACCACCAGCACAAACTGGAATATCAGCATGGACACTATGCATTAGTGTGTTTCTAGTTCGTTTGCACCCAAGAAGACCATGCACATGCTAGTAGACGAGTTGGATGGAGGAGCTATACCATGCACCCGGATGCAATGGAGGCACGATTTCACTTAAGAAATATGTCACCATGGAGCACATGCACATGATCACGGACGACCAAGCTTGGTGTCAACACACCACCTTCAACCATCACAAGCATGCCAAAGAATTGGTCTCACCACAACAATCTAAGTGCTAGTGATGTCTTTCATGGCTTTCTCAAGCCATTTTATCTCACATGGGCACATGTGCATTGTGATGTAACATCTTGTCAAGTGGAAGTTCAAGTGTCGATAGTTGAGTGTAATAGTCATAGAGTAGTTGAAGAGTCATGAGGATAGATGAAAAATATCAAAGGGGAATGTCAAGGGTCACCCCACCATTTGCTATAAATAGTACCTCATAACTCATTGTATAGGGTTTTGGTCAGCCAAGCTTCCGATAAGACTATCATAGAGAGAACTTGGACAGTATTGTAACGAGCCTTGGTTTCTCCACTATGAAGAGTTGGTATATCTCTATGGAGGGGAAATCATTTGTGGCTGTAACATTCTACTATCAAAAATAGTGGTTAGACATGGATGTATTGTATGACTGGAACTTACACTTCTTAATATAACAGAGCCAGCATGTTTCATGCATATGTTGTATTGTATTCTATGCTATCTCGTTTACTCTAAATGATATATGTATTTGTTTGCTCACACATGCATGTATGGACTATTCTATATTAGTATGTATGAATCTTTCTTAAATGTGTTGTTAGTTTAACCATCACTTTGGATTTCTAGCTAACTTTCCTTCCATGTTGTGATGCATCTTTTCTCGTGTGTTCCCTTCTTAACTTCATTCTATCACAAGTTTCCAAGGGGTGCACTCATCTCAACCCCCGTGTGTTTGAACCTCTCATGCACCTTCCTTGGCTTGTTGTAGTTGTCATGCCCTTGCTACCAAGAGGAACATCTTACTTGCCTCTGTGCGATATCACAGTTAAGCAATTACTGTATGATCCATTTTTGGGACTCCTAGACCAAATGGTTTGAGGTCTAATTGGGACTTCTTACTAGGGAGATCCCCTTATATGTTTGTAGGTCTAGCACCACCAACATGTTGGCGTTAGAAGGAGGGCTAGATGACAAGCTGAGTCCTCACATATGTTTTGAATCTCTACATATCTATCATGACAAACTACAGAGTTGCTCTTCTGAAGTGTATGTCTTATGGAAACAACTTCATAATCTCGGAAGAGCTCTTGAATAACTAGTCACATAAAACATATGATGGTGGAGGCCACGTAGCCTTGGTTAGCCACATGGTCGACATTATAGGCTAATGCAAAAGACATGGAATATTTGAAGAATACATGACCTACACATTGTTTGTCTACACACTTCGAGGGCACCCAATGCACTGGTGTGCCACACTACCCGAAAATATATATTCATTCTCTTTCTCATCTAGTCGTAGAGATAGACAGTGCTTTCAATCACTTTAACCATAAATAAATCAATCAAGAAATTCTGAAATTACTAAAAGCACCTAATGAATCTGTTGATCAGTTTTACATATGTTTTTGTAATCTTACATATTGATTCTCCGTAGATGAAATTGATTGGGAATTTCTTTATGGAAGATTTGAGTATCTTCTTCACATTTATGAACCTCACTCAGCACACTTCCGTGATGGAGTTGTGAAATCACAGGCACGAACAACTGTTTCCACAAATGATTGTCCACCTTCACCTCATCAAATAGCTCCACCACCACGGAGTGATGTGGGAGATCATGCACACACATTTGTCAAGCTGTCACATCCTGCCACCCCACCTGCTCTTGATATCTGCATAGATTTGGCTTGCAAGTTCGTTGGTTGTCACGTGGATTTGTTCCTTCAACCTCCATCCTTTGACTCTTGAAATAAATTGGGTAAAGTACGATAGCACTTGTACAACTATCAACATTTTCTTATCTATTGTCTGTTGTCTTATGAGAGAACTTCTTGTCTTCATTCCATGATACATCAATGGAAAATACATATTGTTTGAAGTGAACCTTGGCGAAAACACAATGCTTGTGTGCTAACTAGTATCACCTACTCTACTTGGTTGTTTTTGGGTTAACCCTTGTTATCTAAGTCAAGTAGAGTAAGGTGAGGGGAAAACCTTATCAGGCACATCAGAGGTATATAATAAAATAATTCTCTAAAGGAACAACCTCTTCTACTCTTAATAAGTTGGGATCCCTCTTTCGCCTCTAAAATGAATAAGTTCTATGCATAGTTGTGAAAAAATGAAAAAATTTGAAAAGTGAAAAAAGTTTGAAAAAAATGGAAAATGATAAAGGTGAAAGAAGAAAAAGGATTCATGTGCAAAGAGGTGATTCAAGTAACTCTATCTGGGTACTAACCAGGCTCGCTGGCAGCGGAGCCATGCATGTGTTCCTACGTGACTCCGCTAGGGTACTGTTCAGGCCTGCTGATAGAGGAGCAACACCAGAGATGAAACTAACACTCTGACGACTATGCTTGTGCATCATATACTCCTCAACCCCAATCGAAACAATTGTGTTGGCTTGGCTTGGAATTTGTGTTGACCAACCAAGGGCTTGGTAGATGCTACATCTTACAATCAAGCAGTGTGGAAACCAAGACGAATTGAGAACTGAACAATATTTCCAGAGGTCTTAGACTTGCTTTTCACGAATAAGGTACATTTAGAGAGTTGGAGTTCTACCAATGTGTCACCAAGTGTTGTAGCAACTAAAACCACCCTGCAAAATTTTTCCTTAGCTTCGTTTTGGAGCCTTCCTAACAACCTTTCACAGCAACATGTCTTTCCTTGTCAAGTACACAAGCTTCAGCGTTTTCCTTGCAGAATGAAATCTTGTCCATCAAAGCTTGTTGCATTCCCCTCATAGGTTGTTTCACCTGACTTGGTCCAGTTGTAGGTTAAGCATCTCCCTCAAGAAATTGTGCATTCTAGAAGGGAACCATCCTTCCCTCCAGAAATTGTGCAATTCTGTCTGGCAGCCTGCTCGGCTCCAGAATTGCATAAATCTTCCTGTCATTGTTCACTGAAAAAATTTCAAAATTCCTACCACCAGGACTACTCAGCCCAAAAATTGCACAACTCTGGGTAGCAGTTAGCTGCTCTAACTAGAAATTGTGTAATCCCTCTGGGCAACAAGCCCATCTCCCTCCCAAAAATGTGCATTTTTTCCTCCCAGCTAAGCAAACTATTACATGTGCAGTTGAGTTGATCGTTTCCCTCCATGACTAAGAAACACTGATTTTCATGCATGGGATGCTCCTCCCAAGGCAACATGCAAAGGTATCCCTTGATTCAGGAATCTATTTCTAGCAGTTGGAGGTTACATGCAAGGATCATTTTAGAAACCTCCGACCAAGTGTCACTTTCCTTAGATTTGTGGCATGCGTGTCACAACCTCGATTTTATTGAAACTCATGAACTGGACACTATAGATCTCATTCCTCACATCAACCTTGCAGCTCTAACATCCCACATCACATCTAGGAGTCGTCGACACATTCATCTTATTTGTTTTGGGGTAAGCCCACCTTCCATGTCTTATGTTGCATTTCTGGTGCTTTTTGTGTTTCACTTCGTATGAATGTTTTATGCTTAATTTCGGTGAGTGCTTTCAGTCGTTTTGATACATACTAGCTTGTACTAGCACCATGTCAGTTTTCATTAAAATCTCACTGTTGTCGCATGTGTGAAACTATTTTTCATGAATGGCCATTGATTTGGCGACTTGCCTCACCCACATGCATATTGTTCTGTTTTCTGAGTCTGTCATTCACCGTTTTCATGCACAATCATTCATGTATGCTTACACCCATTATCACCATGCATTCACATTCACATTCTCTTTCACTTGCCCGTCAGTGGGTCTTGGCAGCCTTGGTTAGGACTCCACCTCACCAAGAGAGCATTGTGCAATCTTGAAAAGGAAGGCTATGTCTTCCTCTTTGGAAATATGCATTTCTTCATAGTGACTATCCTCTAGTCTTGCATTGCGTAATTCTGAGGGAGAGTGACTGTCCCAATAAATTGTGTAATGCAGTCACTGAGCCTGCAAGCATTGCTAGTTGAGATTGTGCATTGCGCAATTCCAGCAGTCAATAGCCAGGCTAGACTGTGCATTGCACAGTTCTAGCAGTTAGTCATGCTCTTGACAGCCCAGACTGTGCCTTGCATAGTCTTGGTAGTCAGTCTCCCGACCCCCACGAAAATTGTGCAACCTTCATGATCAGTTACACAAGAATGTTGCAAGTCAGTTCTCAAGTTCATTTTGGTTTTTGATTGACAGATTTCTTTCCATGAGTGTTTCCATGTCTCGAGGTATCACAGGTGTTCATTTGCTTCTCAGTAGCATAGGTACAATGGTTTCCAGGAGAGAAGAGTCGAAGACAACATTCAGAGCACACTTGGGGATGCAGTCGATCAAGTGTCTATGAACTTGCCTACCCATGAAGACATCAAGTTGTTTGTAGGCATGGACATCAAGATATGATGGAAGCAACATCACAGCAAGAAGCACCATGAACAACAGCTAAAGGTAGTATACCGGATGCAATGAATGCAAGAGGAAGGTTGTTGACAACACAGAGCTAGAACAAAGTTGCAAGCTCAAGCAAATCTACCTGTGGTGAAAGCAACTTTGGAGACTCTAGCTATGAGGTGATGGCATGACATGAAGATCACGTGAAGGCAGAGAATGGAACAGAGAAGGAGTTGCATGTGCTCAAGCAGCAACTCAAGGAAGAACAAGAGCTACATAGATGAGAGAATGAGTTGTAGTAGGAACAGATAGATCAGGGGGTGCAACAAGCACAGACATATGAAATTGCACCTGTACAAGTTATAGATTCATCCCAGCAGGTGACACAGAGTAGACATGGTGAGTGGTGTTGTTGATCGCATTCAAGGAAATTCAGCAGCATGCATGTCATTTTGCACACGCATGTGATCTAACCCATTTGGCACACTCACCGAAGCAAAGACAAGAAGAAAGTCCAACTAGAGCTGAACATGTAGTTGAAATTTGATGCGCATGACCACCAGCACACACTGGAAGATCAGCATGGATGCTATGCATCAGTGTGTTGTCAGTTCGTACACACCCAAGAAGACCATGCACATGCTAGTAGACGAGTTGGATGGAGAAGCCATACCAATGCACTTGGATGCAACAAAGGCAAGAGTTTGCTTCAGCAAGATGTCACCATGGAGCTCATGCACACCATCATAGATGACAAAGTTTGGCATCAACACACCACCTTCGACCATCACAAGCATGTCAAAGAGTTGGTCTCACCACAATAGTCTGAGTGTCAGTGATGTCTTGCATGGTTGCCTAAGGCATTTTGTCTCACATGGGCACATGTGCATTGTGATGCAATGTCTTGTCAAGTGAGGTTCAAGTGTCGATAGTTGAATGTAACATTCATAGAGTAGATGAAGAGTCGTGAGGATAGATGAGTAGTCTCAAAGGATAATGTCAAGGGTCACTCACACATGATATTATGCAAAAATAGCTCGCAAAGTAAGCTCTAGTCATCAAAGTCACAAGAGCGAAAAATCTCAATAAAAGTATGAGTGGAAGAACCAAAATAGAACCTATTCTCAAAAACTGCTTTTAATTGAAATAAATAATATCATTCCCAAAGGAACACTAGATACAATGGGGATGGCTGCTTGCATGCTAGCATGTTTAAGGAAAGGTCATGGATCTTGGTCTTATCATCCATTAGGTCCAAGACATATCGATTTAGTTGATATAGTTGTTCATCCTTATTTTTCATAGCTTCCTTGTGCCTTCGTGCTTCCCATTCTTCCTTTATCCATTTCTCCCTAAGGGAATCTATCATATTTTTGTTTGCCTTAAACGCGATCACCCCTCTTGTAGAGAGAGCGCCTGCTACTTCCATTTTTGTAGCTCTGGTAACAATAACATCTTTTCAAAACACCATCCTTCATTAGGACCCGGTGTTCTCCCACATGCATTATCAATTGAGGGTGTAACAGCCTCCTGAGGGTGAAACTACTCCACTTCGGCTATTGGTTCTTGTGTAACAGCAGCTTCGTCAATGGATTCCATTACAATTTCATTATCCCCATGATCAGCTTCCATTCCCACTGCTGGTTCTTGTGTAACAACAATGTCATCCGCAAACTTTTTTATATCATTTTTCCCCAGGTAGGTTTTTGTCTCCACTGTTCCTTCTTATGTAACAGAAATTTCAACCACGGGCTCATGGATGTTAGCTTCTCCTTCATTTCCTTCGCTGACTTCCACCTCCACTGCTAGTTCTTGTGTAATAGCAGGGTCATCCAAGGGCTCCTGTGTATCCACAACCCGATCACTTTTTGTGCACTGTGCCATCTCAGTTGATGGTTCTTGTGTAAAAGCAACGTCCTCAATAGGTTCTTGTGTGTCATCTTCCCAGATTTTAGTTTATGTTTCCCTCAAGGTGGTGCCTATTGCACAAAATTTAAACCCTATTGCCACTAGCTTCTCAGCACAAGCCATGCACACAGTGCCCAAGGCATCTACCCTTTTGGCCCTGTCCACCGCCTCAGCCAAAGTGTTTAACCTTGGGTCTCTTTCCTCTTCCTTTCCCTCTACTAGTTGTTCCCTTAGCTCTCTATTTTCTTTTTCTAAATTTTCAATTCTTAACAACAAGGATTGAGTTTCGCTCTTACCAAGTGAAGAAGGTTCCTCTGGCTGAGCCTGCTCCTTGTCCTTCTGCTCTACTGCCTCTTTATTCTTCTTTGACATGGATGGGGACTCTGGGTGCCCTCTAACCCTTATCCTCTGCTTCAGCCACCTGTCACCAATTGGTTTTCCAACTGGCCTCTTACTAACCCTTACTGTTGAAGGTTGCAGCTGCTCCTTTGTTACTGCTAGAGCTTCCTCAGTTGTCCTAGTTTACCTCCTACGGTTAGCCCTGACCTTCTTCTTCATGAATTCTTCCCAATTCCTGCCCTAGTAGCTTAAGGCATCCTACAAAATGAGCTTGATGAGGCCATGGTTGGTGACACATGTTTCTAGATACGCAACTATTTTCACGGTCGCGGCCATATGCCTAATGTTTCCAAGCAAGAAGTAGGGAAGGTTGATCAGTTGCTGATGTCAGAGTTTTTTACCAATGGAAAGTGGTAATTGAACACAATTGTTTCCCTTCCTTCACAAGTAATGTACTTGATGAGGTAGAGGGGAACATCAGCCCATGGCTGGGGAAGTGACAACCTGTCAACCCCCCTCCCTTTCTTTACCATTGACTCTTCTTCTTGGAGGAAATCCCCCCTTCAGGGAGGGGTCATTAACCTTCATGTTAAACCACCTCTTTCCTTCCATTGGTAATCCCGTCACTCAAGAAATCACCTCTTTTGTGACCTCCAGCTTCAACCCTCTAACCTCTATCTGGTTTCCCTCAAAATTCTTTGCAAATTCCATGGCAACACTGTCATCTGATCCCTCCAACCTCTGGAAGAACTTAAACCAACCTACATCCTTGAAAATCTGGCATGTTTTAGGGAAATTCTCCAAGGCTTCTATTGACCCTGGCTCATGCTGAATTTCTTCTCCACCCATTTCTTATGCAAATTTAGTGATGTTTCTCCTCCTTCTCCTGTCCTTTAGACGTTCCAGGGTAGTCGGCATACTACTTAGTTGTTTCTGTCTGCACTGTTCTTTTCCCACCTCTCTGAGCACTCTAAATGGGGATGCAGTGCTCCAGTAGGGGTAAATGGTAGGGTGGTAGGGTGGCATAGGTGAGGATTTCAAATTAGGATTTTTCAATCATGGTTCGTACTGCATAGTAAATTTTCCTTATTAATGTTGGGTTATGGGAGGTCTCGTCGAAGGTACACTTCCCCTTTTTGAATTAAGTAACAATAACTACCAAGTCACCATGCCTTAATTGTAGGTTTTTTTGAATAATCACAAGTCATGCGATGGTCATTCCACAATATGATTCGCTCCCCCACCGACTTAAATGTGACAGTCGTCCTCGGCCGTCAAAAGTCATGTTAAGTTGCCATAGTTACCAAAAAAAGCGAATACAATATTACCTTTGTATGACGTACCTGGGTGACCTGGGGAGAAGTCATGGGTGGCACAACGCTCAAACCAAGCTCTGGTGGCGAGATGCGTGAACTTAATTTTGATGACGAGGATCATGATGATGCCTACTATTTATTACAATAAAATATCTCATTTATTTCTAAAAGTCATTAGCTATTATAGATGTAACAACCAAGATGACTAATATATATTAGTTTGATTTTTACAAAAAAATAAAGAATAAAAGATCATGTAATAACAATATCTTAAGAAATTATTTGAAATAACAAATGTTGTTACAGAGTGTGTAACAGCCACCACAAGGTGGTTTGCAACTGCTACAAAACTGTTTGTTTGTGCCCAGGAAAGGTTTTCACAACCAGATTTTATTATTATTTTTTTTTTTTTTTTTGAAGCATTTGAAGGTGTAATAACCGTCAATCATAGTTGATTTTCAACGGTTACACTTATTAGAAAGATTAGAATTTTTTAAGCATAGGGGGGCTTTCCCCTGTTCCAAGAATTTGTAGATATGAATTTGTGACAATGTTGACGAATGAATCCCTTGAAGCAGGTTTGTGATATAATTGAAGACAGTGCCCATTTGCAAGCAATGGTGTCCTTGCACTATCAATGGTCACCAAGTTTACAGTCCCATTGTTAAAGACTACATCTACCTCATAGGGACCTAGCCATATTGTGCAGAGATTACCCTTGAAGTATTTAAATATTGAGTCGTATAAGAGAGCCCAATCTCCCTTTTGGAACTTCGTGTTCTTGATGAATTTTTCGTGCCACTTATCTCTCTGCTACTGGATAATCTTTTTTTGCTAGATAGTGGCTAACCATTTCTAATCTGAATGGAAAATGGCATCAACCCATGGTATTCATCCACCCATGGTATTGTAAGTGGCATCCACTCATGGTATTCATCCACCCATGGTATTCATTCACCCATGGAATTAGCCCGTGGTATTGTGATATGCACCCATGGTATTCATTCACCCATGCAATTGACCTATGGTATTGTAACTGAAAAATACTATAAGTAACAAGTCACATGTTGTAAAAGGACAGATGGTCCACCACAATGTAGTCCTTACAGTTATTATCTGTTTTAATAAAAAAATTCTTTGTGGTTTTGTTTACTGGGCATTCTCCTCTTTTTATTCTGGAAATTTCAATTTTTCAGATCTTGGGGGCCTCCCCCCCATGATCCATTTCAATGTTTTAGACATTGAGGGCCTCCCCCCAACATCCAGATTAGTGGTATTGGAGTAGGCTACGATTCCATGGGAATGAGGGTTTCATGCATATTTCAGTTTTAAATTTTTGTAGAAATATTCACAAACTTCAAGCATGCACTATGACTTCCATAGAGCACTTTCTTGGGCCAAGAAAGAAGAATTTTTCTTTTTTCATTTTTTTGAAGGAATTTTTTTGTTTTTGGGCAGCGAGTTTGCAGATCAGATATGAAACATTTGGTACAATATTTACAAAAACAAATAACAAATCGGGATTCCTTGCGAAAAAATGCCAAAATTAAAAAAAAATAAAAAATATATAAAAAAAAATAAATAAATAAAAAAAATTGGCCAAATCGAAGTCTGGATGACGGAGATATCGTTGATTTAAAATCAGTTATGTTGTAGAATTTTTTTCTGATGACAATTGGTGGACGATGACTCTCCTATCATTTTTTGAAGTCATTGTGCAGAATTTCATAACAAATATTGTATATTTGAGCTCCTCTTGAAAAATCACCCAATTTCAAAAAGAAAATGGTCAAATCAGAGTTCAGATGTGGGAGATATTGCTCATTTAAAATCAACTTTTTTCAAAACTTTTGTGACGACGGAAAAATTGCAGCATGAATCGGAGATTCTAGGGTGTCCAGATAAGGATTTCCAACACATGGGAAGATGCAAAATGGTCCTTCTGCTTCCAAAAATAGGTTATAATAAATATTTTGAGTTACATTGACCGATTTATTTCCATTTTAATTATGGAGCAACATTCGAAGCGGGTTCCCATTGGAAACGTGCTCTCCCACCCCACTTTAGTAGGCACTTGCTTCACATTCATCATTTCTAGCATAGCAGCATTCAGCTTGGGTTATTTTGAGATGTACCCTCCCTGATCCAGGTGGATATTGGTGGCCACCTGCCAAGTCCACCTGGACCCCCACCATTGTCTTTCTCTGCATTTTCATTTTCCTTAATTGTAGCACAACTTACTATTTTTAGCAGTTTTTCGGGTCCTGAACTTCCGGAGCCGTTTTGAGGCCCTAAACGACGTTTTTTGGGGAATCTGGGGGCAACACGGGTCCATGGAACCCAAAAATGATAGTGCTCGAATAGATCTTTCTAATGAGCTATTGTACGCGTCAAACGGAGATCATATGCTAAAGTTACGACCCCGGGAAGTTGATGTACCAACTTACCCCCAAACGGGCCCACAGTTTGGCGTTTCATCTCCTAGGGTTAGGTTTTGGAATGTTAAGGGTTTTTCATTGTTTCTCAACAATAAATAGGC
>APFE030503457.1:60680-96360 GCA_000404065.3 Pinus taeda | reverse complement strand
TAGCACAACTTACTATTTTTAGCAGTTTTTCGGGTCCTGAACTTCCGGAGCCGTTTTGAGGCCCTAAACGACGTTTTTTGGGAATCCGGGGGCAACACAGGAACATGGACCAGTGTTGCCATTCCAACAATGATAGTGCTCGAATAGATCTTTCTAATGAGCTATTGTACCCGTCAAACGGAGATCATATGCTAAAGTTACAACCCCGGGAAGTTGATGTACCAACTTACCCCCAAATGGGGCCCACAGTTTGGCGTTTCATCTCCTAGGGTTAGGTTTTGGAATGTTAATGGTTTTTCATTGTTTCTCAACAATAAATAGGCCTTCGAGCCTCATTGTAAGTCAGTTCAGAGGCATGGAGCCAACACATCTCTTCTCAGGGATAAGCTACCATCGCCCTAGCTAGTTTATTTCCATTTATGATTGTAAGCATATTTCAGTATTTTCCATTAATGAAATGAAGTATTATTTCCGCTGCATATTTGTGTATATGGTTATCTCTGTAATTTTTTGCGTTCCTGTTTAAATCCGGATCACTCCCACCCCAGGCTATGTAAGCACCTGCTACTTCATCAACAACCAACATCACGGTGATGGGTCAATTGCACAAAATCATTGTCATCGAAGTCCATTTTCTAGGCCGCACACTATTAGTATCACAGTTGATCACAAGCATTATAGGGTATCTCTATCCTTGGATCTTCATTTGTCATGGTTATGGGTCATCCACAAACACACACTTCATCGAATTCCATTTGCTCCGCTGCACACTATCAGTATCACAGTTGGTCACAAGCATTTCAGGGTATCTCTATCCTCAGATCTTTGTTCATGATGGTTATGGGTTAACCACATAAAACCCTTCTCTTCAGTGGCTCTTCATATTCAACAAAGGCTTCCCATGAGGGAACTTCATGCAATGGGGACCATTTCTTCTTAAGGAGTGAGGAATTATCCAAATAGAAAATGGCATCAACCCATGGTATTCATCCATCCATGTTATTCATCCACCCATGGAATTTACCCATGGTATTGTAAGTGGCATCCACTCATGGTATTTATCCGCCCATGGTATTGTAAGTGACATCCACCCATGGTATTCATTCACCCATGGAATTGACATGTGTTATTGTAACTGAAAAATTCTATAAGTAACAAGTCGCATTTTCTAAAAGGACAGGTGATCCACCACAATGTAGTCCTTACAATTATTATCCATTTTAATAAAAGTATTCTTTGTGGTTTTGTTTATTAGGCATTCTCCTCATTTTATTCTGCCATTTCAATTTTTTAGATCTTGCCCCCCCCCCCCCAAGATCGATTTCAATATTTTAGATCTTGAGGGCCTCCCCCCAAGATTTGGATCAGTTTCTCCTCCAGTTCATTGAGTTGGTTCAATCTTTGCTTTTGTGTTGTAGCCAGATCAAAATTGACCTGCAATGTTGTTCTTAGTGTCTTGATTTCGAACTTAATGGGGAATAAGGGGTTTTTACTGTAAACAAGTTCATATGGTGAGAATCCAGTGGTATTCCTCCATGTAGTCTTATATGCCCACAACACTTCTAGAATTTTATCAACGTAATTTCTTTGGTGACTGGCCACAGTCTTTGTAAGGATCCCCTCAATGACTTTGTTAGTGCTTTCCACTTGGCCATTTTCTTGTGGATTATAAGGTGTTGTAATTCTATGATGGATTTTATATTTCTCAACCAACTCCTAGATCCTATGAGATGTAAACTGGGGCCCTCCGTCTGTGACTATCTTCCACGATATGTAAAATCAAACAAATATGTCTTCAAACAAAAAGTCTGAGATAGCCTGCTCTGTGGTTTTGGTTAGTGCCTTTGCCTCAACCCATTTTGTGACATAGTCAATGCAAACCAAGATGTAAGATTTATGTCTAGATGAGGGATTAATTGGTCCCACAAAATCTAGGGCCCATTTCTCAGAAGGTTCTAAGATGATTTGGGGCTTTAAAGGCATCTCATCTGATTGTTTTGGTTGACCCATCCTTTGGAAAATATCACATCCTTTCACAAACTTCTTGGCATCCTGAAATATTGTTGGCCAATAATACCCTGTTGAAATGACTTTGTATCCAATGCATTTATTTGTGAAGTGCCCTCCACGAGGTTCTTCATGACAAGCTTTAAGGATGTCAAAGACCTAATCTTCTCTAGCACAACGTCTGATCTGGAAATCTAGTCCAGTGTGATAGAGGTTCCCATCTATCCAGGTATATGTAGCAGTTTGTTGTATGATTTTTCTTTTCTCCTTGGAGGACAAATACTGTGGAAACTTCCTTGCAGCAAGATAATTGGCTATAACTGCATACCAAGGTGAGTAAGTAGAAATAGTAAATATATATTCATCTGGGAAAGAATCCTCAGTAGGAAGGAAATTTTCATCAATAGTTAACCTAGAAAGAAAATCATCTACTACATTATTTTTTCCAAGTTTATCGACAATTTTGATATCAAATTCTTGTAACAACAATAACCAACGTGTAATCCTACCATTGGTAATTGGCTTGTTCATTAAAAACTGAATGGAAAAATGGTCAATGTGTAAAAATACTTGATACCTGGTGATATAATGTTGGAATTTATTGATGGCGTGCACGGCTACTAAGAACTCCTTCTCGGCCACTATGTAGTTTAGCTCAACAGGGGTTAGATTTTTTGTTATGTAATAAATAGCATAAGGTTTCTTATGCTCCAGTTGGCCCAAAATGGCACCTACAACAATATCAGATGCATCTGTAGCTATTTGAAACAACATTTCCCAATTAGGTCCTCGCAAGACTAGAGCTACTAATACACATCATTTCAATTTTACAAATCCCTACTCACACTTCCCTGTCCACAAAAAGGCAACATCCTTCATGAGCAGGGAAAATAATGGTGATGCAATTTTTGAAAATTTTTCTATAAATCTCCTGTAATACCCTGCATGACCCAAGAAACTACATACCTCTTTTTTTGTTTTGGGGGTTGGAATTTTTAGAATTACCTCTATTTTTGTAGGTTCTACCTTGATTCCTTCGGTAGAAGTGTAGTGTCCAAGCATGATCCCTTCAGTCATCATCATGTGACATTTTTTAGTGCTCAAAGCAACATTAATCTGTACACTGCGTTCTAATACCTTTTCCAGATTAACTAATGTTGTTTCAAAATCATCTTCATAAGGTGTAAAATCATCCATGAAGATTTCAAGACAGTGATTCAACAAGTCAAAAAAATTATGAGTATTTCCCTTTGAAAGGTTGTTGGCACATTACAGAGTCCAAAAGGAAGTACTCTATATACGAAGGTAAGGTTGGTTTATCCTGACCATCCAGGGCAATCTATATCTGATTGTAGCCACTAAATCTATCCAAGAATGAAAAGAATTTCTTTCCAGAAAGGGTGTCAAGGATATGATCTATAAATGGTAAGGGAAAATGGTCCTTTTGAGTGGCTTTATTGAGTTCTATGTAATCTACATAGACTCTACACTTTCCATTCATTTTAGGAATGATGACAAGCAGCAACACCCACTGACTGTCAGATATCGGATAAATAAAATTAGCACTCAAGAGTTTCTGTAATTCTTCCTTTTCCACCTCCTTCAATGCAGGTTTCATGGGGCACTATGGTTGTCTGACTGGTTTGCAACCATCCTTCCAATAAATATGGTGAGTACATAGGTTAGGGTGGATCCCTTTCATATCTGTATATCCCATGCAAATTCATTTTTGTATTTCTATAACAGCTGTAACAACAATTGGTTTTTCTCAGCAGTCAAATTGGAGATAATATTCAGAAACTTTCCAGGTCCTATCTCAATTGGACTGCTATCAATATTTGGGGTGGTTCTCATTTGTTAAAAATCTATATCTTCCACCTCTTCTTCCTTGTTTGCATTTTTAACGGAAGTGATAGAAAGTGATTTACTAATAAAACCATTAATGACATCATCTTATGTCTCATCCTTGAAATACTGGGATTTCTCCAGAGTGAGGAGTGGAAGGGAAAGATCTAACTCAGGCGCAAACTCATCCCACCAAGGGTTGTATACATCCACATTTGGTTTTGGAGGATAAACACTAAGGTTCTTTGTTTCCTAGCCATCCAAGATCATCATAGACCCATATCTGTAGCCTAGAAATGCATCCACAGTGGCCAACCAAGGTCTCCCTAAGATCAAAGGATGTCCCCCCAAATTGGATTTGGGTTGCAAGATAAGGAATTCAACCATATAACTCCAAGAAGATATTGTAATCACTATATCCTCTAACACCCACTTGGGTTTAACACGGGACCTGTCTGCTAATTCAAGTACAGTAGGAGTATGTCTAAGTCCCTGTAGCCCAAGAGTGGTGAAGAGGCCCTTTTTCATTACATTAATGGCAGCCCCAAGATCGATCAACGTGTTAGCTATGGGCTAATAATTAATGTATACAGTAACCATAGGATTTCCTGGATCATTATACTTAGTTAGAAGAGGCTGAGTAGAGATTAATTCGGATAATTTCACCATCACATGTATGGTGGCAAGGTCTTTAGGCTTCCTCCCAGGTTTCATGATGCACAAATATCTCATTGCTTTAGCATAAATAGGTACTTCCTTAAGGGATAGTAGCATAGGAATTTGTACATGAAAATTTTGCAACTCCCTAAGAAATTCATATCAGAGTTGTGAAGTCATCCCAAGTTCAGCCAATCTCTGAGGATACGGAAGGTCCTAAGTTACGACAGTCAAATCAACTGTTACAGCTGTATCAACCTTTCTCGAGTTGGTTGTTACAAAAGTAACAGCCCTTTGTGGGTTGGTTGTTACAGATGTAACAACTTCCTCTATATCAGTTGTTGTAGGCACAGTAGCCACCTCACAGCCTCCGACATCTCTTCTAGATGGTTCACATTCCTCCTCTGTAATGACAGGGGACTGACTTGGTTTAATTACCTTACCCAAACATAATTGTATTTCATTAAACCCCATGGGGATAATAAGGTAGGTCTAGAAGGTACTCGGAGCCTTTATGCCCTAAGCTGCTTTATTATTCGGGTTTGGGTTAGGTTGCACAGGTAGTTGGGGTGACATAGGCGATGGAGGAGCAGGAGTTTGGAAAGGAGGTAATTGCAACTGTTGTTGCATGGGTAATTTAGGTAAAGATGAATTCTAGGCATTTCCCCTCCAGTTCTGATTCCAAGGATATGGTTGAGATTGAGGATATTAGACAGAGGGATATGGAGACCACTAGTTCTAGGCTAAATAAAACTGCATTGAAGGAGGAGTAGGATCTGGCCATGGATATTGTTGAGTATTATATGCATTGTTCCATGAATTGAAAGAGGAAATATATTGACACATACCTAGAGTTCATGGTTTCCATGGCCTCCTTGGTGCGATGAAATAAGAGGACTATACTTCCTCGCTTTACTCTCTAAGTACTGCCTTCAGTCTAGGAAGCTCCAGACATTGCCCTATCAAAAGTTCCAGCTCACAAATATTACACAAGCTGATGTTGTTCAATTCACATTCGCTCAAAGGATGTTTCTTCTGGAAATTCATACAGAACACAGCCAGAGGTGTGTCAGCTTCTGCTTGTGCCTTCTTAATTTTTCATGTCGTTATTTGGGTAGAGAGAGTACTGAGGATATCAGACTTGAAATTTTCAAAAAAAATCCTGATCTCTACTCTGGTTACTCCTCCTCCTGAAAATTTTTGTATTTGGGTAGAGACATCTTGAATTATGCTCCTCCCCTTAGATAATCCTCTAGAGCATCTTAGACAGAGCTTTATAATTTCAGCGAATGGTTCTTGTGATACATCCCCCTTCACTAATAGGTTCAGAGTGTCAAGACAGTCATCCCTCATTCCTCTGATAAATATAGTCTTCAAGATTTCCTAGTCTAAATCGTTATGTTTAGACCTCTGCAGATTATAGTGGAACCACTCCACATAATATTCTAGGCTTTCATTCTCCTTCCATGTCATTCTAAATATATCCTCCTGTTGGCTTGAGGGGGCCTGACCCAGGTCCAGCATTAATTAGCCAAGCAAATCGCTACACTACTGGCCCTTTCGTCATCATCCCGCAAAGCGCAGACTGAAGTCTCACCCAAAGCAGTATGGGGGGATGCTGGAACCAAGTTTCTACACCCTGAGATGGTTGTGATGTCGTTTAATTCCCTCTATCCCTACCTTCACACAGGCGCTTCGCTCTAGGGCTTACAAGATAAGCCCTCTATTATGTCCTTCAATACCTTCGTGAAAGGGTACAATCAACCTTTGCGCATCCCTAGCTTGCTACTCAGGTACTTTCATGCTGTTATGGCAGTGTGTCGTGCAAATTACGTAATTAATCTAAGTGACTTTCTTATCTTATCAAATAATTATAGTTAACACCACATAAACAGATATTCATAAATGTGTTCAGTTATTCAATATAATTTCATTCATTCGTGCATCACATAAGCATAATAAAGGAAATTCATACATAACATATCAAGATGCATCAAAAAAACAAAGACATAGAAATTGCATAATATCTTTCTTTATTAATGTCTTTCAAGTGTTTACAACCTTTGTCCGCCTTGTGCACGCAGCTGCAAGGGTCTGTGCACTTAGTTGCAGACTTCTACCCTAGGCCTCTGCGCACTCAGCTGCAGACTTCTACCCTAGGCCTCTGCGCACTCAGCTACAGAGCCTCTACCTATGCTATGACCCAAGACTTAGACTTATTTTCTTCAGAGCTATGACTCTCTTACATAATTCATCCTTATGTCCTTCCTAAACTACTTAGACCTTAGCTCTTTTTATGCAATCCCATGGTCCACGGACCTTAGGTAGATCTCTTACATCTGACTTTACTTTACCAAACTAAGGGTAGACTACCCTTTACGAAACATGACACCTTCGTGCTCTGTGACCAACAAATGCGAAGTCTTTATAGTTTTATTACAAATTTTAACTCAAACATGGGCTTTTAGCCCCAAAACTACCCTTGCGGGATCCTGCTCCCAACAGGCCCCAACACAAACATCATGACTCACCCTCAAGTCACTCAGTATGCGCGAATATATTTATGCAAAGCCCATCCAACTCAACCCATATGACTGTTACCTTGGCCGTGCATCGAGCTACCGCCTGCTTCGCATCTTCCACTGTCTGCTTGGTCACTGCTCCAACATTGTCGGCGTGAAGCTTTTGTTGCATTGCTTGCAGATTCGCAAGCTTGTCTTCAATATTTCCTATGACTACGTATGCTTCCTCCAGTTAGGGCTTTAGTCTCGCCTTCAGCACCACTTCCTTGTGCAGTGTTGTGTCCACCTGTTCCTTCAGCTGCTTGGCTTCCTGCAGCTTGGCTAGTCTCTATGTCAGCGCAATAGTTCGTGTTGTGCCCTTAACCACATTGTTGCACTATTGTAGCTTGCGCACTTCCATCTCTAGCCTCTGTATATTGTGGTCCTTCTGTAAGCTTTTCCGGACCTCAAATGATTACTCAAACAACTATGTGTGGTCTGCTACTACACTCTCCACCACCGCTACTGCCTCTATGACAACGGTCGCTTGCTATTCCTTTATTTTTGGTAGTGTTGAAGCCTGTGTTGAAGGTTGGTCCCTCAACTGTAGCTCGGTAATTTGCAAGTTCAACTCCAACTAAACCCACGCCATCTCAATCCGAGTGTCACACACCCCTGTGGCCAACTTGCAGATATGTACCTCAACTGGTTCCTCCTCCGGAATGGCCAACTCTGGGACCATTTAGCATGCCTCCTTGATGACCTGCATAATCGTCTTGCTCTGATTGCTCACTTCAATCTTAGCGGCAATGGTAGCATTTCTCTGTAGGGCCATCTATTCATTTTTAATCCTCTATTTGTTGATTACCTAGAGGGCACAGTGCCCATGGGCCCTCAGTTCTGCAATAACTCCATCCTACAAGAGGTGGAGTGCTTTCCGCGAAAGCGCTGCCAGGTTCAACCCAACTCCCTTCAGGCCGTTGACAGTGGGCCTGTTAGCCTCATTTTCCATGGTCAGTGCTCCATCCAGCAGCATTATTGCACTAGAAGCCTTCATGCACAGCATATCAGTAACCTCTGAAGTGTCGATAGCCAAGCTGGTAGACACTGTACTAGCATGCAATGCACGGGACTGAAACTCTTGCAACCTCGTCTAGATAGCCCCTAGGATGATCTGTTGTTGTTGTTAAAATTGTTATAGGGTCTCTGTGGTGACATCTCTGAATATGTCACCGATATCATGGAAATCACCCTCTATCAATGTGATAGGGTCCAGCGAGGTCTTGGTTTCCTTTGACTTCTTCCTCGACCCTCCCATTTTCAGTTCTCTTGGCCGCTTAATGCAAGTGGACGTCTCCTGAGGGTCTACACCATGTTGTTCTGTGTCTTCCTCTTTTGTCTCAGGAGAAGGGGACCTTACACCTTTGTGAGGGCCATGCTCTATTGCACTTGTCTTCTTTCCTGCCTACTTTCCTACCTGCTCCACCTAGGCCTTATCAGTGGCCTCATGTTTCCTCTTCTTGACTAGCTATGCCATCTTTAGATTGGCCTCCTCCTTCTTCTTCTGTGCCGTGGACTTGCTCCCACCGACCTCCAGGTCCATGGTAGTGCACCACTCCACCATCCATTGATCAAGCATCGCATCAATGGCGTCCTTCGTGGCCAGAGACGACAAGTTGTACCACTTTTGTGCAGGGTCCTTTTGCGCTCTGATGGATACTCGATGGAAATCAGCTTTGAACTTGGTGTATCCCTACAGGTTGGCATACACCATGGGTGAAAATCACGACTTACGATTGATGGCCATCCTAATGTTCATCTCCATCAAGATCCAGAAGATCTTGTTGTCCCTGACTCGTTGCACGTCCTTGGTCACCCATAGCGAAGTGTACTTCGCTGCTTCAGAGAGGTCTGGCATGACCGAAGGGAACTAGTTGTCCTCTGGTATCTCCCATGCTACCAACACAATCAAAAACAAGAGCCACGCTTATTGGAACATCTTGCTGAGCTCTTATGCTTTGCGGTAGTTCACCAGGAACTCTTTGCAAAGGTAGTCTGACCAGTTGAACTAGACTCCTTCAATGCACTTTTGTGTGAGTGCGACGACAGGTGCGGGAACCTCATCAATGTGACACTTCCTCATTACCTTCCCTGCAATGATATGTGTGGCTAACTTCACAATGGGGTCACAGATGCTGGATATGGCGTACCCGTGGGGCTTCTTCACCATCTTGAATTTTTCCTTCATTGACTCTGTGAGAGCCTGCTCACCACCCTTTCTACTAAATATCATTGTTGGATTCTCACCTATATATGGCAAGTGTGTTATTTGGTGAATCAACCTATCTGTGATGGGTATCAGCTCCTCCATCCACAGAAACCCATCATGCACCAAGCACAACAGCTGCTTGTTGACCAAAACTGTCACTGGGGTGCGGTTATAGTGCAACACCCAGAGAAAGTTGAGTAACCTTGCCTTTTCTACTCCCTAGAGCCACCTTCGCAACTCCAATGCAGCCATTCCCATATTTGTGTCTATGATGCGGTGCATCAGCTGCTTAGTCACTAGGTGTGGGAGCTTCTCGTGGTCTACCAAGTCCCAGTCTTAAAGCTTCAGTAGGGGCACTCATTCCAAGCGTAGACCGTCGAAAACAATTTCGTCTGGCAGCAGAGGATTTTGCAGGGGAGTCTTACTCTCATTAATGTCCTTTGGGACCTTGGACTTAGGCTTGCGCAGAGGGACATACTCTAGTAACTAAGTAATAGGGTCCGCACGCTGGGTTTCAACCTCCTCTACTTCAGCTCCCACATCCTCATCGTCCATCATGATATCTTTGATATCTTCCTCTTCTAGTTCTAGGTTTACGGTCTTGCTTTTCTCCTGTGCAGTGGGCTTTGGTGGGTTTCTCCTTGTCGATGCATGCAATCATATAGCAGGTTGCTTGTCATTTTTGTCCTTCACAATCTCCTTATTTGGGGTTGGCTTCGGTCTCGACATTCTCGGCGATTTAGGGACCTATGCCAGTACTTCGGCCACTTCTGGAGCAGCTACTTTTGCCTCTATTTCCATTTTGTGTGTTGGCTCCTCTACTACTTATTCGCTATTTATAATTTCAGGGGGTGCTGACATAACACTTTCTAACAATGCTCACAACATCTCTGCAAGTTTGCAAATGTAGGAGTCTCTTTGAAAGCCTCAAAGAACTCTTGGTCCTTAGGTGTTTTAGAGCTCAAAAACTCAATACTCAAAATGCCAAGTGTTTCTTGCTGGACAACCAATTGTAATTTATAGGGCATTTTGAATTCAAATCCAACCGTTCCCCCCAAAATCAGTTCATTAATGCTAGATTGGCGATAGGTTTTCAAGGATCTCAGCCATAAATTTCCTCTTAAATGTTGGTCGCCCGCTCCATCTAGCCTCACTTCTACTGTCAAATCATGAATAGTTACCTTAACAGTCACTTTCCAGTTGGCCTGCACAAGTTCTTGCTGGGTAGCGCAACTCCCTTCACATTGTCATGGAGCTTGTGACACTTCCTTGCTTTGCACCATCCTCCATTCACACATCTCCCCAATCTGGGTAGTGTAGTTTATAGTCCCACACCTCCTTTCAGCTGCCTGGAGCGCTAAGACTCTGCTACCTTCATCTAGTCACATGGACGGACCACTGATGTATGGCTTCAAGTGACTGCCATTCACCTTTCCTAAGAAGGGTTCTCCATTTAATTTGACCAATTGTACTACTCCTCCATCAGTAATTTCCTTAATGACATAGGGCCCTAACCAGTGCATTCTGAATTTCCCTGGAAATTTATCAAAATTATTATCATATAGTGAAACTAGGTCATTTACCTTACAGGTCCACAATGTAATATGTTGATCATGCCATGCCTTTTCACATTGCTTTTGGACCTGTTGGTGTAATCTAGCTAAAAATCTCTCTTCCTCGAGCTCATCCAGTTGTGCGAGCCTCTCTTCTAGGGCTCTGCGATCCATCATACCTGTAAGCAATGCTATGCATAGACTAGGCACGATATATTCCATAGGTGTTACCGCTTCAACACTATAGACAAGCCTAAAGGAGGCTTTTCCAGTCAAATTTTTGCATGTCGTTCGATAAGCCCATAATACTACAAGTATGCGTAAGTCCCAATCACTTCACTAAGCATTGAAAACCTTGGTCAGTGTGTTTTCAAGCACCTTATTGAATGCTTCCACTGTCCCATTAGCCTACGGGTGATAAGGCATGCTCTTCTGGTGATATACTTTAAATTCCTCCATTAGCACGCTAATCGTCTCATTCAAGAAGGGCATACCATGATCACTCATCAAGATCTTTGGACAACCAAATCACATCAGTACATGCTCAAAGAGGAACTTTGTAGTGTTCGCGCCCATCCGACCCCATTTTGTACAGATGCCTAGCAATGACAGAGAAATATGCCATGCACACTACTAATTCCTTTTTCTGTGGGACAGTGTATCCTTCCATTGCAGTACCTATCATTAGGAAATGTATTATATCCTCAAAATTACCATCTGCGATGTGCACTATAAATAGCTGCGTGTCAGGCAATCCCTCCAAATTAGTGGGCTCTTCCCCTATTTCGATGCGTGACAAATGGTCTAGTCCTAAGTTCAGTCATCCAAGCTTCACAATTACTTCAAAATCATACTCCTAGAACAATAAGAGCCACCTACAGATTCTCCCCCCCAAAACAGGCTTATTAATTAAGTACTTCAACGCAGAGTGATCTGTATACATCTTAAGATGGCCTCCCAGCAAGTAGTGCCTAAACTTCTGGAGCGCATGCACCATAGCTAGCACTTCATGCTCAGTGGTGGAATAGTTCTTCTCTGCTTTGGATAATATTCTGCTTGCAAATGTGATAGGATGGTCCAAACCTTCTCCGCCAACTTGTGTCAGTTTTTCTCCCAGCGATATGCATGACGCATTGGCATGTACATGAAACTCCTTCTTTCAATCCGGGAAGACGAGAATTAACGTGGTGACCATCTTTTCTTTCAATATATCCAAGCTCTTCTTACAATCCTCATTCCAGCAGAAAGTGACATCCTTCTTCAACAATTTTTCCATAGGTGCGGTGATCTAGGCATAACCTTTGATAAACTTTCTATAATATCTCGTGTGTCCTAAGGTAGTGCGCGGATATTTCACACTCCTTGGCACTTCCAAGTTCAGTATCACCACTATCTTTGCAGGATCTATCATCAGTCCCTATCTTCAAACCACATGCCCCAATAGGTTCCCAAAAGGAACACAAAACAGACACTTCTTGAGATTGAGCGTGATCTGGTATCTTCGATAGGTATCCAGCATTAGTCGCAAGCTTTCTACATGGTGTTTAACTAGCCCAAACACAGTCCAATCATTAAAATATACCTCCAGGAACTTATGAATAAATTCCTTGAACTTAGCAACAACTACACGCGAGAAAATCGTAGGCACATTCTTCAATCCAAATGGCATTACATTGTATTGAAAACAACCCCACTCAGTCATGAAGGTTGTCTTGCTCGTATCCTATGGCACGATTTTGATCTGGTGGTACCTAGAGAACCCATCAGTGAACGAATATGCATCCTGGCCACCTAAATTATCCAACACTTCATAAGTGAATGGAGCTGGGAAAGGATCATGTACGCAAGTGTCATTCAGCTTTCTACGATACACGCATATCCTTATTTCAACCTTCTTCTTTTTATCCGGTAGAACCATTGGGCTTACCCAATCAGATTCTTCCACAGGCTCAATGATACCTGCCACGAGTATCTTATCTAGCTCTAAGTGGACTTCTCCTTATATTTTGGATTGAGATGGTAAGGTCTTTACTTAACCAGTTTCACGTTGGGCTTCAACGTAATCTTCATCATTCCTAGGTCCCTGATTATCCCCTTCAGATCCATAAACTTGGTAGGGAATAAATCCTCGCATTCGCAAAGCAATTCAGTAACCTTATCCACCGTTGCATCATCCCAGTAGTCTCCAATCTTCACAAATTTGGGTTCTTCTTCCATACCAATGTTTACTTGTTTCATTTTCAATGGCATGGTTATATCAGGGTTCTCAATCTGTGGTCCTTTAACCTCGCGGTGACCTTTTGTCTCTGGAATGTTAATCTTCTACAGATCCTTATCTTCTTCTTCAACGGTCACATTATAGCATTCCAGTGCATGACTCAGCTAAGTAGCCCACTCAAACTGAATCAAGTCCAAAGGATCCTGTGGTATCCGAAATATGGCTACTTTCACTTCTTGTAGTGCCTCATCAATGTATTCAAACCCGTCTTCAAAACTGAATGTCATTACAAAGCCTTCGTGCAGAATATCCCATTCACCTGTACCATGGTGGAGTTCTATTTCTACGTACCAATTCATTGGGACAACATCCAAGGTGTGACAGAACAAGTGCACCCATTCAGGTTGGGGCTTTTTTCCATAAGCTTGGGTCCATTTGGCCAAATTCACGTGTAGATCATCCTACCCATCATACTTGTCTATCATTCACATCTTAGGCTTCCTGAATCGTGTTCTCATCATCCTCCTACATTCACGCCAATCATCGAAGCTTCCCTTATGTGTACCCCACCATTTTGCGGGTGTAGCGCACAGTACCCAGTCCAATGCCTAGAAGCATTGCTTTTCTGGTACCTCCCTTTCAAATACATCCAAGAAGATATCTACGTCATTTAGACCATGATAAGTAGGCAAATTTTTTACCTCTGAGGACACACATCATAGCGATCGGGTCATCATGTTGTATTTCAGCGTAGTCACTTCATGTAACAGATTCTCCCAGTGTTCTAACTCTTCATTAAAGTCCGAAGTGTAGGAAATCTCACGATCCCATGTAATTCATCCATCCACAGTGGGATTCACCCAATCTTGTCCTCGTACTATTATCTTATAGATACATTCCAAATCGTCATCACTCTCATAATCGCGAACTAGTTCCATATAACGCAATCCTTCAGCAGGATCTAGGGGTACTATTACGCATAGCGATTTCTTCTCAAATATCACCTTTCACTTCTTTAGGTTGATTAACCCATTCATATCAGTTGCCCAGTCAATTCCCAAGAGTGCAAGATAGGGGTTGCTATCATCCACTATCTCTATTACTTCAAAATCATCCAGCGCACTCGCACCTTCAATATCCACAATCACCCCCTACAGTTGTCCCATGGGGATGATCTTATGTTAATTGGCCATCCTTAGCTAAATCGGAGACCATTGTAGTGCGGGTCTCCCCATCCATTCCCAATTCTAATTTGGTAGGATGTTCGCATATGAACCTAGGTCCAAAAGAACCTGATCCATTTCATACTCTCCTATCTGTGCGGTTAGTCTCATCTCCCATCCTGTCCTTGTTTTATGCTTGCCAATTTTTCATACTACGTGTGGCTCACCCGGTGCAGTTCCAACGCATATATGGATGAGCTCTTGTAACCCTTTCATAGCCTTACTATCGTGTAGTAACTTCACATAGGTCTCCAGGAAAGTTGTGAGCATAGAGGGGTCCATCTCCTGTTTAGGCTTATCCTTGCTTCCTGAGGTGGAGGCCTCAGCGAAGCTCTTCTTAGCTTCCATGAAGGTTTCACATGCGCAGTCCAAATCGAACTCAACCTCCTTCACTAGAGCTTTGTGGACCCATGTACTGTCTTCTACCTATTTCCCCTTGTCATCTCTTGTTGCAATTCCACTCCTGAGCACTATATTTACATTTGGATCTTCTTCGCACGGTTCAAACCTCATCATCTACAGGTTATGAGTCAACGCAGGTGGTAGCACCCCTTTCTCTCGTATCCTAGATATCAGCGTAGGTCAGTCTTTTGTTTCATGACCAAAATACAGACCTGTTGGGTTAGTGCAATCATGGGCATAGTGTTTTGGTCCTCCGTAATTGTAGTAGATCAATTGTCCTTAACCTTTGCCAAGTCCTCCTCTGCCTCGTCCTCGTCCACACCCTTGAATTCCTATTCATGCCATCCATGTGCTCTGATCAGGGGGGTGCATTTCTGCTTGAACACTATAGGTAGGAGTTCTATCCATCATTAGTTCATAACTTCTGCAATTATGCTCATCATGCCCTACCGACCTACAAAAGTTGCAGAACAGTTGTTGCGGTGTCTGTACAACTTCTGTAGCAAATGATAGTTATATGTGGCATGTTTTCCTGCTACCTAGCATATAGCGCACCATAGTGTAGGCTCCACCCTCGATCCTGCTTGAGCTTCCAGCCTCAAAGGCATCAGTCCTCCTAATAAAATGTAGTTCGCAAAGACTGGGCAATGGTCCTTGTCATGCCCCTGAATTTTGCATTTCAAGCACAATACCTCCTCACACACCTCTAGTTGAACCGTCCTATCCTACTTCAAACTTTGCATCTCAAGGAATAGATTCTTCAACGATGCATGGATCTATTGAACCCCCAGATTTGGATCTTGCATCGGATTTTCATGCAGTCTTATGGAAATCTCCAAGGCCTCTGCCTGAGTGTTTATCTTCTATTGTGACAACGGGACCCTTAAGTGTGGAAGTAGTGAAGCCACAAACCACTCGCAATGTTGTTTGTCTATCAAATTCATGTTGGCTTCACGATTGTACACTTTAGCCTCTGATCTAGTTCCCAAGGCATCTCGGCTGGTTGCATCATGATCTCCTTGAATCCCACAATCGACTGTGCCTCACATTTAGGCCTACTAAACTCTCTATTCAGTGTTGTTTGGATGTCTACCACTCCAGCATTCGTATTATCATTAGAGTACTTGATATACCAGGTTAGGGCATGATCTTGCAAAGCACTAACTAATGTCACCTTCTTTATATGATCATTTGTAATACCTTGAGCTTCCCATACAGCTTTCACAATGAACTAGAATTGGTCTGGGTCCTCATTTCCCAAGCCTTTGAACAAAGGTAGCTTTACTGAATTTTCCATACTGAATTGTGGTAGAGGTAAAGGTGGTAGGGGTGAAGTCGCAGGTGATGGTGGTGAAGTTGGAGGTGGTGTGGGCGAAGGTTGTATTCGTGGGAATCCTTGTCTTATTAACTGAATAGAACTTCACGGAGAAACCTTCGTTATCCCTTCCTCATCACCTTGCAGAGGTGAAATCAATGGACTATATTCAAAACCCTTTTTACTTTCATTTCTGTAGTTTTTTTCACTTTGCATAGTTTCAATCATCAAGGTAGCTGCATAACCCATTTTTCACACAATAGAATTTTAATCCAGGTATTCAGAGATTTCATGTACTTACCTTGCGGTCCTTTGAAAAAGAATCGCTCCCCCTCATTGTATCTAACTGAGGTATTGACCACGAATTCAGTCACAAACCCTCCTATGATGAGATCGAGCCAATGGTCGACAGCACGAGCAATCTTTTCCTCAGATGCTTCCAATTTTTGTACTAGCTCCGAGGTCTCCACAATAGGACCATCAAGTTTCCACCTTCCTTGGCTATCTTCTAGCTTCGTGATCCACTCATATAGCTCAATTGGGAGGAGAATAAAAATATCTCATGGATCTCTGTATACAGGTATCTGTCCAACCACTGTTCCTTTGTTAGTCACAGGTTTTTGTTCTCTTGTGTCATGCATTTGTGGATCTTCCTATCCAACCAGTCTCTGATCTCCTTCTTAGTTGGATTCCAGTGATACGACATCACACATCTCTTATGCAAATTCTGGTCCCAACAATGGAACCATTTGTTGGCTTGAGGGGACCTGACCCAGGTTCAGCGTTAATTAGCCAAACAAATCTCTACACTACTGACCCTTTCGGCATCAGCCCGTGGAGCGAGGACCGAAGTCTCACACGAAGCAGTATGGGGGGATGCTGGAACCAAGTTTCCACACCCTAAGATGGTTGTGATGTCATTTAATTCCCTCTATCCCTACCTTCACGCAGGTCACTCCACTCTAGGGCTTACAAGACAAGCCCTCTATTATGTCCTTCAATACCTCTGCGAAAGGGTTCAATCGACCTTCGCACAACCCTAGCCTGTTGCTCAGGTACTTTTGTGCTACTATGGAAGCATGTCATGCAGATTCCCAAATTAATCTAAGTCACTTACTTATCTTATCAAACAATTATAGTTAACACCGCGTAAAAATATATTCGTAAATGTGTTTTGTTATTCAATGTAATTTCATTCATTCACGCATCACATAAGCATAATAAAGGAAATTCATACATAACATATCAAGATGCATCAACAAAATAAAGACACAGCAATTGCAAAATATCTCTCTTTATTAATGTCTTTCAAGTGTTTTCAACCTATGTCCACCCTGTGCACACAGCTGTAGGGGTCCGTGCACTCAGCTACAGACTTCTACCCTAGGCCTCTGTGCACTTAGTTGCATAGCCTCTACCTATGCTACGACCCAAGACTTAAACTTATTTTCTTCAGAGCTATGACTCTCTTACATGATTCATCCTTATGTCCTTCCTAAACTACTTAGAGCTTAGCTCTTTTTATACAATCCCATGGTCCACTAACCATGGGTACATCTCTTACAGCCGACTTTACTTTACCAAACTAAGGGCAGACTACCCTTTATGACACATGACACCTTCGCGCTCCGTGACCACCAAATGCAGAGTATTTATAGTTTTATTACAAAATTTAACTCAAACATGGGATTTTAGCCCCAAAACTACCCTTGGGGGGATCTCTCTCCCAACACTTCCTTAAGTCCCTGGTTCTATAATAGTCTTGATACTTTGATAAGAATTTCTCCTTCATATCATTCCATGTTCGAATAGAGGTGGACCCCAATCCCATGAACCATCTCAAGGCTGCCCCTTTTAAAGTAGCAGTGTAATTTCTGTTCATCTAAGGTATAATCATAACTTCTACGTAACACATCAAACTCAAATAGAAAGGTGTATGGATCTTCGATAGTCATCCCCTGGAAGGATGTTAAGGATAGCTTCACGTCTGACCAATTGGGAACTCAAAAGTGGTGATAGTAGCATCTGTTTTAGTGTTGTTTTCATTGTTGTCCCCCATGAATAATCCTTCTAACCCTTGTTGTAACAAAGGTCCTTCAAATTGTTATTGTGATGATCTTGTAGGTGCGATTAGTGGCTCATATGTCCTTGGGGTTGGTTATTTCACCGCAGTACTTGTTGTTGGAAATATGATACAGGTGATACAAGTGTTTTCCTTGATGGCAACTCACTTAGATGAAAAATCATAGTGCAGTAGGTCAATAGCAAAGATTTAATTATTAGAGAGAGGTATACGTAGGTTCAGCTTGACAAAGGAGCTTACACACGTGGGTTAATAGGCCAAAAGGTGCATATAACGTACACACATAGTTTCACAAAAGGAAAGGTGCGTACATGTTGGAAAACTATGTTTTCGTCCATGGTATTTGTTTCATGGTATTTTGATCCATGATATTGGTCCAAGGTATCTGGTCCGAAGTATCAACCCTAGGTATTTGGTCCAAGGTATTGGTCCTAAGTGGTTTTGACTATGGTATTGAAATGCCTAACACTATAAAAGGAGTAGAAGATCATTAGGCCAAATGGGTGCAAGGATTGAATATTTGATAAAGTGAGAGATCTAGTATGCAAGTTATGGGTTCATGATGCTTTGCTTTATCTGAACCAAGGATGCACCTATGTGGATGATGATGGATGATGGATCAAGATTTTAAGGCTTGGAATGTTTTATCATTATGTGGTTTGATCATGGATAGACTAGATATGAATTACTGATGCATGTTTATTCTATAAATGTTATGATCTGGATATGATTGATGTCTGGAATAGCTAGAAAGTTATGAGTTAATATTTTCATATATGTACACGGGTTCTCCTTGGTAAAAGTGCATATACACACTGGTTCATCTCATCAAATTTGCATATACAGTATGAAGTATGATATTTGAAGTTGCAGTTGGATCTGGTTGTTGTTGCAGAGTTCTAGGTTTTGCTCTGTGTTCTGGTGACTGTGTTCTGATGACACAGTGGTGATTGATTTTGTGCTTCAATTTTGTTTATGGATCTAGTATGAAAATTGGATGAAATGTGGCCTTCAAATTTTGGTGTTGTGTTCCAGGTGTATCCAGTCTGAAAATTTATGAAACGTGGTCCCTGGAGGAAGAGTAAAGGTTGGAACCTTTAGTAGGCCAGCGCCTACATATTGGTAAACATATCGGCCAGTACAAGAGCCAGGGGCTTGTATCCCCCTTCTAGTAGCAGCTAGAAAATGAGTGAAGGTTTTAGCCTTTAGTAGGTTGGCACCTACGTACTAGTAAATGGATCAGCTAGTACAAGAGCTAGGGGGTTGTAGCTCCCTTCCAATAGTAACTGGAGAATGAGAGAAGGTTGTAGCCTTCTACAGGTGGGTTCCTACGTACTAGTATGAGTCTGTGCCAGTACAATATTGTAAACAATCTTTTCTTATATTAAAGGAAGACAACAGCAAGTGGTTTTTGTACCTCATTGGGTTTCCACCTTATATCATGGTGTTCATGTGTGTTTCTTATGTGTGATGGTCTATTTTATTTTACTGCACCTGTTTACTGTTTATATTGTTAATTAAGTTCTGATCACTAATTAAAGATCAAAAAATGATGAATTAACTAAATCACAAGTTTACTGGATATACACTAGTTTCATTAAACATAGTTGCATGTACACGCGAGTTCCGTTAACTGAACTAGCATATATGAATCAGAGTATGAAATGAAAAAGTTATTGATTTGCTAATATTGATTCACCCCCCCCTCTCAGTATTATTTCCAACACCTATATCTGGGTATTGATAAACCAATGAGTGTTCTATCGTCTCAGGTGTTCGATGTTCCCCCTCAGTTTTCCCTTGCCCCTCGATCCTCAAGTTCTGGCTACTAACTTCCCCCTCCTATCCCTCAATTGGACTCTTGATCTTGGGGTATGGGTGTTATCTTTAGAATGATATGGTCCCAAGATAAAGGAATCAAAGGTTTTCTCTTTTGCTATGGGAGTAACATCTTTCTACAACCCTGCTTTCCTTGCATCCATTTGAGAGCTGGACTGTTCTTTTTCTGCTTTAGAGATTAGTTCCTTGATAAATGTTTTCCTTCCCAAATTTACACTCTTCCTTTCCTTTTTACAACCCGTTTTTCCTGTAACTAATTATAGTGGGGGTAGTTTTGGTATCTCTATAATTCCTACAATTTCACACATGGACCCTATGTGTATTAATTCACAAACTAAGTGTCTCAGTCTTCGATAGTGGTGAGCCCACCCAGGTATGTTAGAGTGATGCACAGGTTCTTACCTGTCAACTTACCACCCAGCGACTGAAGAGCTGAAGACACACTAAACAAAACACCAAAATTCCCTAAGTTCCCTAGTGATCACAATGGTGAGCCTGCCCAGGTATGTTAGCATGATGCGCAGGTTCTTACCTCTTGTCTTACCGCCCAACAATTGTGGACTAGGAACACTCTACATCAAACAAACAACTTGGTCGACTATATCGTCAACTACCATCCTCAGAAACGATGCCAAAATGTAGTGTTGTTTTAATCAATCCTAATTGATCAAGACTGCAACATTTAATTGTCAACCCAGGGTAGGTCATGCTATTGCAATGGGGTTCACATTGTCTATGTCGATGCACTATAGCCAAGAATGAGAAAATGAAGAAAACAATAAAATATGTCGTTGAACCAAATTATTGAATTAAACCATTCATGTAGACATAAAAACACTCTATAGAATTGAATCAGACTTTGCAACTATCAAACTAAGGGCGCGCCACACAGTGATTAATATCTACTCCAACTGATTACTACCATTATGTTGATTAACTCAATGCAACAGCATAATGTAAATTGGAACAGTAGCAAATTTAATCCACAATTTGTACAACAACAACAAGAAACCATATATCAATTAGCTAAACTAGAATGTACACTACCTCTATCAATGCAGTCCTTGCCAAAGAGGATGGCCCTTCCTCCTCAGTAGGGCACAGGAATAACACAAAAGTAATTAACGAATCAACTGAAGAGCAGTAACAACATCACTATGTTGATTAATATTAAAAAATAATTTCAAAGTTACAGAAGCATAGTAATAGTACTTTTCTATATGCCATCTCTTGTACATAGAAAATCGAGTTCATTTATAGTTATTACATACCTGAAAATAAAATTAAAAAAATCAGTCATGAGAATCTCACGATTCTCATGCTGATAAAAAATAAAAGTAGTTACAACCTATTTCTAAATACAAATATACATTAGTTAGGATTGCAACTACTTGGGTCTTTTGCTTCCAAAGTAAACAATTCCTACTGTCGACAAATGTTAGGTGGAATAGTACCCATATTTGCTAGCTTCGATGCAACAACATCTTGCGAGTGAATAACGGTTCAGGATGCTACGACAATCACTGGCAACAACACCCTTTGTGTAACAACAGACCTTTGTATTAACGCGTAGTGTAACAACAACTTGTAATAGCATCCAATGTGTAACAAAAACCTGTAACAGCATACAGGGTGTACAAAGGATTGTTCTACCCTTCTTTGTAGTTAATTAGTGCTGCTTGTCTACTCCATAACCTTGATCTCGTGAGAAACACGTTAAAAGGAGAAGAGCCTTCCAAAATACTTCTTCAATGCTCCCTGAGTTGGCCACAAAAAGGAATAAAGCATTGTATTATTCATTAAAATACGGAAAAGTAACATGATAGTAGAATAGGTTATAAAGGTGAGAAAACAGGGGAATTAACCATGTAAAGTCATAGGCCTAGAGGACAAAAGGATCAAAACTAGGGAAAGAAGGTGTAGAAAATAGGTAAAAAACCACACCCAACAGCATCTTTTCTCGTGTGTTCCCTTCTTAACTCCATGATATCACAGGTTTCCAAGGGGCGAACTCATCTCAACCCCCGTGTGTTTGAACCTCTCATGCACCTTCCTTGGCTTGCTACAGCTATCACACCCTTGCTACCAACAGGGACATCATACTTGCCTCTGTGTGAAATCGTAGTCAATGAATTACCATACGACCCACTGCTGGGACTCCTACACCAAACAGTTTGAGGTCTAATTGGGACTTCTTACCGGGGAGATCCCCTTACATTTTGGTGGGTCCAGCACCATCAACAGTGACTCTAGTCGCTTTCATTGGTTTAGCGAGCTTGAAAGGACAAATTCTCGATGATCTTTTCAAATTTAAGGAGTTAGAAAAGATTGAAATGACCACTCAGATAACTCTAGGCAAAAAGGAATACCGAGAAACCATGAACTGCAATATACACCTCAGCAAATGAATTTACCATAGACTTGACGTACGTGCAGGAAATCTCTCCGAATGTCGTGTTCGGTGTATCACATTTACACGGTGGTAGACTCAGCTTCCTACAGATAAAGATTTTCAACCTATGAGTGTCTCCCTTTATATACTCACTAGTACGAGGAGCACAAGTCCGTGCTAGCGCTATCTAATGCAAGAGAGAATGATAGATGCTAAGTTTTATAGACATCGAAACATGTCTCTAGCCTAGACCACTAAGTATGAACGTTAATGTTTCAAATTCTCCTTAGATTAATTGATAGATTTTAAATTTAATCTTGAAATTATGTTTTGATTTCAAGGCCTTAACGATGTCACATCTTCCTAAAATGCAGCTAGATGATGAAATTGAAATCCTTTCATTTGGTGAAGGTTACCTATTTAGGGAAGAAAAACACCCAAATGATGCATCAATGACAATTTTCCAATGCTAAATGCCAAACATGAAATCTAATCTTTCATATGATAATCAAATGCAATGCCAAAACAAAATCTTAAAATGATCTATCTTAAGATATAATGATGATTTTTTTTCACTTTAATGCAATCAATGTAATCTAGTGAAAAAGAGCAACAGAGAATGAAAACAAATCAATAATCATGAAAATCTCTTTCACATTAATGATTTTGAATGCAACAAATGCTTCGAAAACTACTTAAAATATAAGCGCTTTCACTTTCCCTTTTTGAAACACAAAACTCAAAGAAAATATTTCCTTTTAGTTCAAACGAAACAAAAAATTATGTAATATATTTCTTTCCAAAGGGAACTAAAGTGACTTTCAAATGATCTACTCAATTCGACACTAATGAAAACAACTTAATACCCAAGAACCAAAAGTGATTTGTAAAAGATGTCCAAGCAAAAAGACTCTTTGAACAAAGGTAATCAATCTCCGAAGAGAAGACCAATGAGTGAGAGAAAGATGACCTACAAGTCCTAGATACCCTAGAAGGAAAATCAAGCTCAAAACACACTTAAACCCAATCAAGAGGAAAGTGTAATCATCCAAACATGTCAAGCAAGACAAGGACACTAAAATCACACTGGTAAGTCACTAATAGAAGGAAAAAGACTAAAGGCAAAAAGACAAACCCTAATTTTCTTTAACCTTTGATATCATTGTACCTGTTAAAAGAAAAGTAGTGATCATCGCTAGTGTAATCAATATATCCATGATGTGATTGTGATTGTAAGAGACAAAACCATGATGATCGAGAAAGATAAAGAAAAAAATCTTCAAGAGCAACACAAATTAGAACCTTCAAGCTATTACTAGAAAGCGAAAAATAGTTACAGACAATCAAACAAGTCTGGGATTGGACGGTTGGTCAAACTCATCACAAAAACAAGGTGAAGGATTGGATGGAAAGGATCATATGCTCCTTAATAGATTCACCACTTTTTTGTCTAGATAAATCCTCTTTGCAGATAGAGACGATCCCTCTAGCCCAATGAGGGGGTCTAGCAACCGAAGTGACAATCTACTTAACACTTTCCTAAGTTGCAATTGAAAAGAGAGATGAAGAAGATGGCCTACCTTGTTCTGATATTATTTTGATCTCCTTTGTTGAAGACCTTGAATCACTCACAACGCAGGCTCGTTCTTGCTGATCTCGGCATTTATGCACCTGCACAAGAGATCAATACACAAGAAGGCATGCAAATACAAATAGCGTATTCAAAATCAACCTACTTAATTGATCAAGGAATGTTAAGCTAAATGATACATGAACATACACATTTAGGGAAAATGAACCAGTAGTTGTATATTAATAGAAAATAAAGGGAAGCATACAACCAAGCCTTGATGTTGATATGCTCTCCTTGAATGAAGATCCAATTCGAAGCTAAGCTCTCCAAGAACTCCTTTTCCAACCCAAACGAATAGCATATAGGCACCATCTTAGCATAAGGGTGAAAATAGGAAAATACCAACCATTTGGGAATGGGAGAGGATGAATATATAGGCTGGAAAAGGGAGTTAGGATCTCTCAAAAGATAGGAGTAGGCCCTCATCTCAAGGAGGTAGATCATAGGGAGCTCGTCGCTCTGAAAGCTTCTAGATCACGAAGCTTCTCATCCTCTTTGGGATCATTGCAGATATACAAGTAAAAAGAGTGATGTCATCGCGGGTTGAGTATAATACAAAAAGCGACCATCATGGTTTTTAGTCTCATAAGAGAGACGATTTTCAAATTAGGGTTTAAGAGTTGCTTCCTTCAGGGGAAGCTCAAGACATTTTCCAATCAATTTCTTAGGGAGGATATGAGCTACATATGTGAATGAGTACACTGCATAATGTTCATGTTTCAGGAACTTCGGCATATGTCACAGGGAAGTGCAGGAGGCATGACAAAATAATGTGTAACACCCTTATTCTAGGATTCCTAGATCCATAAATCTTTCAACAATCTAACTTCCCTCATTTTTCGCTAACTCTCTCAAATATTCTCGATGTCTATCTTCTAAAAGAGAGATCTAGTTACAATATTCCTTATTCTCATCATTTATGTACATTTCTCATGAAAAAATAAAAAAATACAATTAAATAAATAATTACACTCAATTAGGGAACCAACTCCCTAAAAACCCCTTGGTCAAGTCCAAATGAATTTTGACTTCGAAGTGAGATGCTTTTGCATCGCAAAAGAAGGTCAAGAAATTTTGGATGAAGAAACACCATTGTAGCCATTGCAACAAGGTTGGACATCAAAAGGCCACATGTTGGAAGCTCTATCCAGATCTCTGTCCAAAGAAGGGCCAAAATCCTATGAAAACACCTATGAAAAAACTAGTCGATGAAGTAATTCAACAAGGAAGCCAGCTACGAGAAGAAAGCCCATTAGCCTAGTTAGGTAATACATGGGTAGCCTTTTTAAGTAGTTAATCATGGACACCATTGTAAATCACATGTTGTTTTTTTAAAAACCCCGTAGATAGAAAAAAACTTGTAAAAGTGATCAAGTGTATGACATCACTTGAGTATGCAACATAGTGATATTTTGGCCTTTAGTTAGATTTCAAAGAATATGTGCTCTGTTGTAAATCTAGTGTAAAACTTGACCACGAGTTTTTTATAAACTCTTGGTAAGTAAGGTATTTCTTGGAATCTTTCAAGTTGTGATACATGCATTTGAAACTATAGATTTGAATATGGATACAAGTGTTTGCTTCATCATTCTAGTTCTAATATCCAAAGATGAAGGAAAGGAAAGTGCGGCCTATCAAAGAAATTTGTTATGTATATCAAGAAATGAGGGATTACATAAACTTGCAGTTTCTCTTTATACTTTTGGAGGACCAAAAAATTCTCAGTGGGGAGGAATGATCCAGGATGAATCCAATAAGGCCTAAAAATAGAAGTTCTCAAAGCTCAATAAACTAGGACTAAGTCAAAGATCTTGTTGCAAGAAATCCAATGGTTAAAATGACACCTCAATCAAAGTTCGTATGAAAAATTTATGCTCAGTAAAAGTTACAATCAAACTTGGGAAAAAGGACAAATTTTAGTTGGCGCAAGATAAATTTGGACCAGTGCCAAAGTTGGCAGTCTGATGACTAGGGGGCAAAGTTAGTGGAAATTTGGTTAAATTTGGTGACCGGATTAACTAGGGTTAAATTTGGTGTAACCACCAAATTTGACAACCTCCCACTTAATATGGAAACAAGTGACTTGATGTTTTCTCACCAAATGACACGGGGCCATGTGGGAGCCAAATAAGCTAGTAGGGGTTTGTGTGTGTGTGTGTGTGTGTGTGTGTGTGTGTGTGTGTGTGTGTATTATATTATATATCATATATCATTGTTTTAAATATAAAAAAGGGTCCATGGGGTTTGAACCTTCGACCCACCCACGATCATATACCTTAACTGCAATGTGTTAGCCAACCCACTAGTTGGTGGGGGAATTGATATGTATGCCACCCAAACATTACTTAAACCCACCATTTCATTTGAACAGACAAATGAGCCGTGGGGTCGACGAAACGCAAAGGTGCATGGAACCAAGACAAGGGTAGAACCAGGACAGGAACCCTGTAGTGGAACCTCATAGGTGTGCAGATTGAATAGTATATTCTTAGGGAGTATTCCAAAGAATATTCTCTAGAATGCTCCCAAAAGATTATGTTTTGGAATCATGAAGATTCTCTGGGCGATCTAGAGTTGATAGTGTTGGAATCTGGTTGACTTTATACATGATTTACTCAGAATTTCACAAGGAACTCACTGGTGCAGTGATATTTGGGATTTGAACAACCCATTTTCTAGTCATTCCAAAAAGTGATGTATAATGATGTATTGTGCCATTTACTTGCCTTTCTTTTTGTTGAGATAAATAAAGAGGCTTCTCCACTTGGAAGTTGGGGCCAGAGATGTAGCCCACATTGAATGAACTCCATTATCAAACATTAGTGCATTTTATTTATAGTCTCTTTTATGTGTTTCTTATTCTTAAAGTGTTACATTTATGGTTTTGCATGCTCTTTTCTTCAATTTTTCTAACATCAATGAAGTAAGGATCTCGGATCACCTCTTTTGAGTGGGTGCTCACAAACAAATATATGTAATTGCGTAGGCTCTTAGATTACATCATATTAATAAAAAGACTGGTGGTTTTTCCCTTTTGGGTTTCCACGTTAAATTCTTGTGTCCATTTGTGTATGTTTCTCATGTTAATGGTGTGTGTACATATGAATGATTTAATCTGTTTATTATGTATTTAGTTGTGAACGCTCATATGGGTGATTTCCAAGTTAGAAGAGAGTAATAATTGGGATTAAAAATTGGAATTAACATTGGTTACTGATTCACTCCCCTCCCCCTACTGCCCTACCCCTTAGTAATTCCTTATCCCAACAATGTCAAGAAATTTGATTTTGCACAACAATTTTTTGGTTTATTCAAGATATGTGATTCATGTATGAGAGCTTAAGGTAGATCCTACCAAGATGAATGTCACCATGAAGTGGCCATTTCTTGGCAATGTTTTTGACATTAGGAGTTTTGTTGGGGAAACACAATACCTAAGGAAATTCATAGCCTCATTTTTAATAGTAGTGACACCACTCCACACTATAATAACAAGTGATAATATTTTCCAAATGGAAAAGGGTCAGTAGAAGGCCTTTGAATAGTTGAAGAAGAAAAGTAGTCAAACACTAGTTCTTGCATTACGAAAATTGCAACATCGCTTTGAAGTTGAGATAGATATGAGTGAGTACTGATCCATAAACTACTGTGGATATTCCAATGTACAATTCGTCACAATAGATTTGATAATATTATGTTAAAAATCTACACTATCACATTTTTATTAAACTTTAATATATGTAGATTTAATTGTAATTAGCGCATGCATGTGAACGGAAATTATCCAGAAAATTAGAGAATGACAAAGTAAGAAAAAACACACACGACACAATATATGCTCTCTGGGAAACCATTTTTGGAGAAAACCTAGCTGGAAGGTGAGGACGCTTCGCTCTCTTTCTCTGTCTAGAAATATGGTTGCAGGTACAAATAAGTAATACATGTGGCCCGTGGGATTCTATAGTGCACAATCCTCTTTGTGTGCTCTACCTGCTATCTCTCCTAGCTATCTTTTCTCATATATGGAATAAATTCTCTTAAAAGAATGGAATGCCTCTTCCTCCTAGTGGCCCAATTATAACACGACCCAATAGCCTACTAGTGGTTAATTTTGGCTACAACAACTCTTAACTAGAGTTAAAAATATAATCTTCTAGAGTATTTTATATCAGAATCACATGGCTAGCCCCTTTTCCATGAATAATGGGGCTGACGCAGAATCCTCTCGAACTATAGGTGTTAAAACACGAAGGTCAACTTTTGAGTGGCATAACTTTTTCATACAAACTTTGATTGATGTGCTTCTTACGCTGTTGGAAAGATATTTGTGTGTAGAATAACATGAAATGATGTTATGCTAAAGTGACAAAGTTTTACTCCCAAAAAACATCATTTGATGCTTCAATATGCTCCGATAAGGTTTTAGACCCTATTTTTCCAACTGGGTCCCGCAGGTAGAAATGGTCATGTGAGATGATTCCTCCATTTTTTCCACTCCAAATGCATCGAGATGGATGACAAACAATTTAATGATCCAATCTAGAGTAGGTACGCTAAGGGAGCGATTTTGACGTAGGAGGAATTCCTGTATGCTACCATTCCAAATTGTTTCATAGTGGGGTTCTCAACTACCCACCCCATGACAAGGAGCTCTATGCCCTTGTAGAAGATGTGAAAAAATGGAAAAATTATCATATGGGAAAGGAGACAATGATCCACATAGATCATTAGCCATTATAATACACGCAGACATAGAGTAAGTTACAACATATGAGGCATTTCAAGTGGATGGGGTTCTTAAAATAGTTTCATTTAGTGATTATGTATAAGAAGGGAAACGCAAACAAGTTGGCTAACGTGCTTTAAAGCCCACCCACAACAAATATCGTAAATTTGGGAAATTTGATGCACATGGAGCCTTTCACCTATGATGCATACAAAGAGTCATCTATAAAGGATGAAGACTTCAAAGATTTTTATCAGCAACTACAAAGTTATAGTCATGCTAACAATGGAGATAACATAGTTAACTATCATCTCTTGAATGAATTACTCTACAAGTCAGACAAACTATGTGTTCTTAAAGGTGAGTGATTGTAGTTAATCAAATATGCTCACACCTCTAAGGTTGCAGGGTATTTTGGTGTACGGAAGACAATGTCCAACTTATAGAGGTATGTGTATCAACCCAAAATGCAAGAAGATGTAGCTAGGTTCATAAAAGGATATATGGCTCATTGTACCAACAAGTCTAGTAACCAGAAACAAGGTCTAAACTATCCCTTACATATAGCAACTTGTCATTGGGAAAACATTTCCATGGAATTTGTGGGAGGTTTACTAGTGATCTGAATGTTGGGAAAACTTGTTAATGCTATGCAAGCTCCCTCATCAATATAAAAAATATGTGTTTAGGATCGTCTCAAATTAACCAAAATGTGAAGTATTGAGTGTATTTTATGATAAATTTATGAGATTAATTAGTTTTTTAAAACACATATAAAGGGTCCACATGGGGTAGCTCAAGCGGCAAGGGCCATGGAAATGAAGTCTCACCGAACCAGAAGTCTTAGGTTCAAATCTTGGGCTACCCTCCCCCCGTAGAGGGGTACATAATGGACATGTAAATCGGAGAGTCCCGCCCCATATTACAAAAGAAAACACATATAAAGCAAGTAAAATTGTATAGAAGTAAAACACAACAAACTCATAACATAAAGTTGATAAAGGAGTTCACCCTTCTTGGGCTACATCTGCTTGCACTTGCTTCAATAGCTAGGCCCTCTTTGGATTAATGGTCTCTAATTACATGCACCTGTAGTGCTCCAATGGCCTACTCGATTGGATTCATAAGACCCAAAAACCCCAAAAATGACTCTCCAAACTCTGCAATTGGACTTCAGCTGATCTAGGCTTAACCTCCTCTCCTGGTGGCCCCAGGCTTCCTTCAACTTCAACGTAGCAAAATCACGTACAAATGTGTCTTTCTACCTCTGCAAACTGTTCCATTTTTTTCATAGCATTAAAATCATCTAGAAATGACTCTTTCTGAGCCAAAATTGGTTGAAAATTGAAGAAGTTATGGTCTCTTCAGTTTTCCCTAGGAAAACTCCACCAAATCTGGAGAAACTCGAGTTAACCCCGCCAAATTTGGCGTGAGTACCAAATTTATCAGACCCACCAAAAAATACGCCAAGTTAGACTATGCATAATTAGTGGATAATCATGGCTTAATTATTTCTAAACCCGCTTAGCACGTTAATGGTGTGGTTAATACTTAATGCTAGCAGTTAAGGTTTTGAGGTTGGTCACATGTGGAGGTAATTGTTAATGGTTTACCTCCAAAATTTCGGAATTAACATTTTAATGAAACGTGCACCCATGATATGTTAAGACATACGGTGGTGGCATAATAGTGGAGCATTGGCCTTGTGTAGGTCAGGTCATGGGTTTGATTCCCCGGCCTGCCAATAAACTTTTAAATGACCTTTGAGAGGGCACATGGTGGCCTTCGGGCTTGCCATGTGTCAACCTCTCATTGGTCCACCCAAAATGCCATAGACCAATCACATACCGAAAAATGTCAAAATCTGATTGAGCCACTTACAAGAAAATTCCAAGTAATATTCCCTAGAATATTCTTTTTGTTGACCAGATTGTATGGATGCCTAGTTAGCCTGTACCCAAAATTTGTCTATTTGACAAAATCAGTAGGCTCTAACTTTCTCATACGAACTCCATTTTGAGTGAAACGTGTTTTGTTTGGATCGTATTGCCAAGACAAACATGGTTGTTTAGGTTTTGAGTGATTCCTAGCACTTTGATTTTTTAGCAAATTTTTTCCTCTAATCCAAATTCTAATTGCTCCTTCCCACTGACAAGATTTTGGACCCACAAAATATGGTTATCTAATGAGAGTTGAATTCTCTTCTCCTTCCCAAGTTCTATCAATTGATTCTACTTGGAAAAATATCCATGACAACCACTTGGGTTCATAGACATGCCTTGCCTTGCAAATGGCTTGGCACTTCAACCGATGTTCTCCTTTTGCTGCTGACCCAATCCAATACTTGTTGGTTGCTTTCTAATTAAACATGTTTTTGTTCCAAAACGATCCATCATTTCTTGGAAAGTTGACTGATGGCCTTCACACTAAGAATCATGTTCCTCCTTTGCAACATATGCATTCGATGCAAGCTTATCCTTGGAAATCACTTTTCCATGTTAGGTCCATCTAAGTGAACTGCAACAATGAGTTCCAATATGAGTAATAACAAGAAGAGAAATGATCATTCTTTTACCTCCATCAAATTCCATATCTGGAAGAATGCATTCGTTGTCTCTTTCACTTCTTGGCGTCAACACATCAAATTGCATTGTAGAACATTTGATATTTTACATGGGCTGCAAAATTTTTTGGCATTTTTTGTCCACTTTCGCTTCTTGATTCCATCATCCTCCAGTATTAACATGCTTCTCATGTCATGATTTCAGAATGAAGGCTAATCATGAGCCTCTTTCTCAAGCATGGACCTTCCAAAATCCTGTAACATCTTGTCAAAAGAAACACCATTAACCTTGAAAACACTCATGCAAGAATATAACTTGACGACCACTTCCTTTTTCTTCTTCAAAGCAACAAATGTCACATCATGTGAACATCATCGTGTACTATTACATCTTGGTCTATAAACCATCGACTAAACACAAGTCGACAAAACATGCTTCTTCAAACAATTGACTTTCAAGTCAAGCAAAAACATGTACAACAACTTGACGATTTACAACAAGAATTCCACATTCCCATGGAACTCTCTTTCATCTTTGGAGACAAAATCAACTCTTCCAAGTCGATATAACATACATGTAACGATCAATCAACCACACAAGATGACACTCATGCATGTGCAAATGATCAACAATCTCAAGTTGAAAACATACATGTTAACAAAGCAATCAACCAACACAAGCCAATCACTCATGCATGTTCAAGCACAATGAAACTATTAAAAATTCCACTATTCACACACACAAACTCTCATGCATGTGTAACAATTTTGAACTCTCTCACAAGTACAATCACAAGTACAAGAATCCCATTGGTATGTGTGAGTACTTAAAGATATGAAATGATCAAATTTGCTACAATAAAGTGAGTCAACATACTCCACTTTCGAACACCTTCTTGGTGTAAACATGCAAGTTCAAGAATGCAACATGCATGCATATTTGTAGTTGCAAATTTCCATCTTTGCTGCATCTAAGTGAGTCAACATAAATCTACTTTTCCAACATTTTGTTTCATGCAATATGCAACATACTTTCAGTAGAAAAGAGATGCATCCAAATAAAAATGAAATGCATCAATAAGGCAAGATTTGCATCAATTATCAAAATAAATGCAAGGCCTTAATTGGTTAAGAAATCTAACCATCTCTTTCCAAACCATTTCAATGACGCTTCTTTCAGCTACCCTACATCATGTGTATCATCTTGACCCACATCAGCTATGGAATCCTCTTTTCCATTCCTACCAAAATCTCTCTCCACCTTCTTCAAATGTCATGGATGACTAGTTGGATGCAAAGTCAAACACCTGTCTACAAGATGACCCTGCTTGTGGCAATGAGTGAAAAATAATTGCATATTTTTTTCAACATGGTTTACATTATCCAATCGACTTTTGGCTTTCTGTCTCTTTTTGGTTTTGAAAGTTTCCTGTGTATGGATATTCTCTTCCAACACCTCGAAACAATATGGTTATTCAAACCACAAAATGAACATGTAAATTTTCTCCAATTCTTATGTGAAGATTTACCATGTTTATCATAATCAAAAGAAACTTGATTAAAGGCAGATTTATACCTTGCACATTCACCTTTGTTTCCTTCTTGAGGAGGTGAATTTGATGATGTAGTGGCTCTCTTCAAAATACCAACAATGGTTTCAATGACCTTAGAGCTTTCAACATCCTCTTGTTTTCCATTTCCACTAGTTGCATGCTTATGAGCATCTTCTTGCAAAGTGGGTATAAAACTTTTGCATTCCTCATGAACACAAAATTCACAAGCTTGAGGTAATGAACATGTAATGAAAGTCCTTCTTGGAACACTTTCATGTGCCTCCTTGGATTTGGAGTATTCTCCATCATGTTGTCCATAACCAAGACCCAAATACCTAGGTCTTTCCTCAACAACAATTGGCTCATCTATGCCTTGTGCATGTTTGCCTAACCCTTTACCTTCATAGCCCATCTTCATCAATAATTTAGACTGTATTCCTCTAGTGTGTTTTCAAAAGCACCAAAACATTCATTTTGAGAGGAAATTGAAGATAAAATTGAATTGCATACCTCATTTTCATGCACATACTTGACTAGGTTTTCCTTGGCATCATGGAGTTGAATCTCCACCTCATGCATATTTTCAAGAAGTTCTTGCTTCTCCTCCTTCATGGCCATCAACTCCTCTTGAAATATAGTCTTCTCATTCCTATCTTCATACATCTCTTGCACCATACCTCTCATGATGATAAGCTCTTGCAACATCTTGAAATCAAAGAGTGTTGCTAAGGAAGATGGATTAGAAACCTCACTTGTTGAAGCTGCCATCACACTTGTAATGCATCAAAAAGCTTCAAAAAAATTCTCAACAAAGAAGCATCTCAGACCATCTCCTTTCTTCAGCTTTCACACATAAACTTGCACACAGTTAAATTCTCCTTGCACAAATACAAAACCAATATCTAATTTTCTAGCTAACCTTGGCAAACCATCTCAAGGTTAAAATGAGCTAAGAGTGCTCTGATACCAACTTAATCTGAATTTTGGGTAAACTTGTTAATTCTATGCAAGCTCCCTCATCAGTATTAAAAATATGTGTTTAGGATCATCCCAAATTAACCAAAATGTGAAGGATTATGTGTCAAGTATTTAGTGTCTTTTATGAGAAATTTTTTAGATTAATTAATTGTTTAAAATACATATATAACAAGTAAAATTGTAGAGAAGTCAAACACAACAAACTCATAAAATAAATAGGATAAAGGAGTTCACCCTTCCTAGGCTACATCTCCTTGGACCTACTTCAATGGCTAGGTCCTCTTTGGATTAATGGTAAATTATCTGATTACATTCACCTAAAGTGCTCCAATGGATTGACAACCTTCTCCATTGGATTTAGAAGACCTAAAAACCCCAAAAATGACTCTCCAAGCTCTGCAATTGGACTTCAGCTGATCTAGGCTTGACCTCGTCTCCTGGTGGCCCTAGGCTTCCTTAAACTTCAACATAGAAAAATCATATACAGAGGTGCATTTCTTCCTCTGCAACTTATTCCATTATGTTTAGAGCATCCAAATCATCTACGAATGACTCTTTCTGAGCCAAAATTGGTCGAAAATTGAAGAAGTTATGGTCTCTTCAGTTTTCCCTAGGAAAACTCCACTAAATCTAGAGAAACTCCAGTTAACCCCACAAAATTTGGAGTTAGTGCCTAATTTATCGGACTTGCCAAAAGATCCGTCAAGTTAAACTATGCTTAATTAGTGGATAATATGGCTTAATCAATGCTAAACCCACTTAGCACGTTAATGGCGCAGTTAGCACTTAATGTTAGTGGTTAACGTTTCGAGGTTGGTCACATGTGGAGGCTAATGTTAAGGGTTTACCTCCAAACTTTCAACATTAACATTTAAATGAAACGTGCGCCCATGATATGTTAAGACATATGATGGTGGCATAATGGTGGAGCATTGGTATTGTGCGGGTGAGGTCGCAGGTTCGATTCCTTGACCTGGCAATAAACTTGTAAATGACCTTTGAGAGGGCACTTGGCAGCCTCTGGGCTTACCACGTGTCAACCTCTCATTGGTCCACCCAAAATTCCATAGACCAATCACGTGCTGACAAATGTCAAAATCGGATTGAGCCACCTGCGAGAATATTCTAAGAATATTCTCTGGAATATTCTCTTTGCTGAATGGGTTGTATGGATGTCTAGTCAACATCCTAGTTAGCCTGTACCCAAAATTTGTCTATTTAACAAAATGGACAACAGGCTCTAGGGAATATTCCCAAAATATTCTTTTTGTTGACTGGGTTATACGGATGCCTAGTTAGCATCTCAGTCAGCCTGTACGCAAAATTTACATGTTTGACAAAACGGATAGTAGGCTCTAACTTTATTGTACGAACTCTATTTTGAGTGAAACAAGTTGTGTTGGGATCGTATCGTTGAGACGGACGTAGTCATTCAAGTTTTGAGCAATTCCAAGCACTTTGATTTTTGAGCAGATTTTTGCCCCTAATCTAGATTCAAATCAACTAGCAACCAAGAAAGCACATGGGTACTAGTTCATGGTAACTGATAGGTTCAACAAGATGTGTGTTCTCAACAATACAAACTTTGAAACGGGAACTATAAATTCAAAACTAGAACTCTAACAAAAAAATCCCCCCAAAAACATGAAAAATCAACTCGAAAATGAAAAGTGTTGATGTTGGAATATCACTTGTTTTTTCTAAAGTAAATTTTCAACGTGTTTTAAAAATGGCAATGAAAACCAATTTTTTGTACAAAAATTGTGCAAAAAACACCTTGAAAATGGAAATTGTTGATGTGTTGATCATGAAATAAGATCTGTTTTTTTTAAGATAAATTTTCAACATTTTGAAATAATTAAATAAAAGATTTTATCATGACTCTGAAAAACATTAAAATTTCAAAGGAATAATGAAATCATA